>SKCR01023681.1:0-115321 GCA_019454045.1 Zanthoxylum bungeanum
AGACCTGTCACCGTTAAAAGAAAACATCAAGTAAGAAAGAAAGTTTTTCTAGCTGAACAGGTAAGTTTCATTCTCTCAACTAATAATACATTAAAATACAAGAACCCCGACTGTCCAACTATTTCTTGTATTATTGGAAATCATAAAATTGAACATGTTTTGCTTGATCTTGGAGCCAGTGTCAATTTGTTTCCATTTTCGGTTCACCAACAACTTAATATTGGTGAGTTAAAACCAACCTCAACTACTCTTTTACTTGTTGATAGATCGATCAAGATACCGAAAGAAATTGTGTAAGACGTGTTAATACAAGTTGATAAATTCATATATCATGTGGATTTTATTGTCTTGGAAACACAATCTGTAGCTGACAGTCTTAAGCCAATTCATGTAATACTTGGTCATTCATTTTTAGCAACAGCTAATGCTTTAATTAATTATAGGAATGAAATCATGAATTTGTCCCTTGGCAATATGACATTGAAGCTTAATATTTTTAACATGTGCAAACAATCATATGATGAGGACAATGAAGACGAGAGCATCTAACTAATTGAACCAATTGTGGATGAATATATTCATGGGAGTTTATCTGATCCCATGGAAATTTATACTGCTAATTTTGATGAATCAAGTACGTAATTAGATTCGGATACTCCTAATGATTTTTTACTTGATTCTACACAGGTACTATAAGATGATGGAGAGAAGCAAAATCTTGAGGAGCTAGGAACACTGTAAGAAGAAAAACATGAGGAAGCACCCAATTTGGAATTGAAGACTTTGCCAGAAAAAATTGAAGTATGCATCTCTTGGAGATGAACAAACCCATAATGTGGAAATTTCTTCCTCTCTCATAAGCGATCAAGAAGGAAAAATACCTCCAGACTGAGCCATCAAGGTATGGAATGAACTCTTGCAAAACTCCACATACATTTTCCTTCTCTCCCACAAAATGCTCTGATGAAAATTTACAAAGCACACACCGAAATAATGAGGCTTCTTATGATAAATGGTATTCCTAGTGATATTCGTTGGGTTATTGAAGTAATGGTTCGCTTGAAAGGTGAGTCATATGACTCTTTCATTTCTTACATGTCTGGATTAGGAAAAGCACATGTGCTAAAAAACGAAGAGATAAACAATTAGGTGTGCACGCTGGACGTGCAACACTCATTGTCGTACTTTATGAATAGTGTTTGACAATCGTGAAGATAAAATTCAATTCATTATATATGGTTTGAGTAAGGATTCTTTAGATGATATATCATTGACTCTTAATATGCATTCTAGTGGACATGTTCATCGAGTAATTCACAATTTGCATACATAATTTCAAAAGAAAGACAACAATACAATCTCAGGAATCTGACTTTAAAAGACCATGTTTGCCAATTTATAAGAAAATTGGATGGGAAGCATATCCCCGACCCATAGAGGGCGTTCAAGCCGTTACTGGACGTAAAACCAGAGGAAGATGTGAGCCACAACCACAACTACCATTACATAATTTTCAATTTATTGCTTTGATTTTCTTTACTTTAAATTACTGTTTTGATTTACTTTAATTTATTATTTTGATTTCCTTTACTTTTGCTGAAAGTATCTAAACTTTTGACTTTCACGATCTATTTTACTATTCATCTTACAATTGTCATTTTGTTGGTACTAGTGCTTTTATTACTCACCCTTTTTCAGGATCCATAAATACAACTCGTCATTTCTCTCTTCAACCCATCCAAATAAGAGAGAAAATAAAACTGGAAACAACTTTAAGATTTGTTTGTTTTGTGGAACTAGCTCTAAAACAAAACTAAAATTTGTTGAGGCTGCAAAAGAATTAGGTAGAGTTATGGCGGAAAGAAACTTGCACTTAGTATATGGCTGTGGCAATCTTGGACTGATGAGATGTGTTTCAAATGTCGTGCAAGAAGGTGGCAGTCAAGTTTTGGGGATCATTCCAAAACCTTTTATAGAGGAAAATGTCATCGAAAAATTAAATGGAGAAGAATGCATTGTCTCAGGTTTGGCTGAAAAACTTACTGAAATGATCAATCATGCTGACGCTTTTATTGCTTTACCAGATGGGCTTGGCACGTTGGAAGAAATATTCACAGTTGCGTCATGGGAGAACTTGAACATTCACTAAAAACCCATTGGACTACTTAATGTAGATGGATTTTTCGATTTTCTTTTTGTATTTCTTGAGGATGCCAAAAGAAATGGGTTTGTTTCAAAACCGGTAAAAGATATATTCCTAACTGCAAGAAAAACTGATGATTTAATTGACCAAATTTTAGCTTATGAACCAAAAATCGACCCCATTCTTTCTAAGTTGAACTGGTCTGGTAACGATCGTGGCAAAAAGCATAGAGTGGACTTGAATTTTAATCTGTAATTTTTTTCTTCTCTTTTAAATAGTCGTAAATTCAATTGTCAATACCACACTAACCAGGTGATGTCTTCTAAACTATACTTTTTCTTTTTCGGACATTAGGGACAATGTCTCAAATTGGTTGGAGGGAGGGGATAGTTGACTAGATAGTTTTTATTTTATGTTTCATTGTTGTGTTTTTCTTTCAAAAAAGATTTTATTATGATGTTTTTGCTTTGTTCTTATTTTGTGTATAAAAAAAAATATATTTTGTTTTGCGCTTCTAAACTCTACGATGCGCAAGTACTTTTAATTGTATAACCGTTATACAAAAGAAAGATTCAAATCTCAAACTTTTCAAGATTCGAATTTTCTACTTATACATATCGTATACGTAACTATAGAAACCAATGGAACCTTAATCAAAAATATGATTTAGTGCTTCTGGAGCATATCCCCAAGAGTATCGAAACTAATTCGATAATACTCAATATAAAATGAATCACATCATTTAAGATTCTAATCCCCCCACTCATAAATTCCATCATAATGGAATCGTAGAAGAATGATATTGAGTAAGAATCACATTCATTAAATAATCTTAGAACTTATTGCCATCAATTCATCAGTTTGATCATATCAAATATCTTTGAACAATTCAAAAACTCACGATGAATTTTGAAGATACAGTTTTCAAAACCTTATAGTAAAATTCTTTGAACCAATCAAAATATTTGATCCATGTTTCATCAGAACAGATTGAAAGTTCTCGAACATTTCAAGACGTTCAATATATGTTCTTTCAGAATCATGTAACTAAGTCATGACAATTTATTAACTAAGTTACGAAGTCAAGAAAACCACCCAAGGCAATTTATAATTCATTAAACTACATACATCCAATGTATTAGTTTAATAAATCTGTTATCCAATAACGATCATTGGTTAAATGAGATTTCAATCACATTCCCTAAATACAATATTCATTAAATGGATAAAGATGTGTGGTGTGATACCGTATCAGACAATCTTTTACCATGCATGATAAGTATCTAATGCTTAAGTGATAAAATTTCTTAAGCTATTATTCTAAATTATTTACTTAACTGAATATTTTTCTTAATGTTTATCTATACGTCAATGACACTATTAGTTGTATTAAAATATGTAACAATTATATACATAGAACAAGTAACTATCAAATAGTCATAAGTTTTGATATCAAATATCAAAATAATTATTAAATAATATTTTAAATAACTATATGAGAGATTTGGTATCCAATACCTATAGTTGTCGTGTTGTGAGAATCAATATTCTCTACACACAACTATACACATCTCATTTCTTTAGCTTTCTAATTTGCATTCAACTATTCACAACTGTTTCAAACAATTGACTAGCAAATAGTGTCGGACATGTGACCTCTAAAGGTCACTAAAACCAAGAAACGTCATTATCAGATAAACAAATACCTAATGAGATTTTTCTTAATGCCAGTGAAGAATCTCGAGACATGAACAGATTTATACCAATCTTTACTGCACAATAAATTATTATCTCTAAAAATAATATCTTAAACTAATCTAATCTAGAACCTATTTTAGAAATCTATAACCTGAAATGAAGTCAGAAAACATATATCAAATATACATGCAGTAGATTATAAGTTAAAATCTATATACACTATAGAATAAGGAAAACAATAGCAACCAATTTTTATAACATTACACACTGCTTAAGTTATGAATTTTTAACCCAGCAGTGTCTCCTACTACTTTACATAATACCGTAATCCCCAACGGAAAACGGGAATTTAATAAATAAATCGAATTCCATAGTGAGAAGTGGACCCCATGAATATATTTAGACTCGTAGTTTTGGCACGTTCTCCCATACATATATTCACAGGTAGACAACTCATTGTCAATCACACTCACTGTGACTCATGATTTTGATCCTTACCATTTCTCGTTGTGACATCTTTGACACGTTCACATAAGGCGTATTAAGGCTACACTTGTCAATGACAAACTCAAGCTACCGATGTAGTCCCGACAGCTTTGGCACGTTCAGAATTTCATTTTCACTCGAATTTTTCTCTTATCATATAAGTTCTAACGACATAAATGTACTATTATCAACCACAACTACACAGCTTTGGCACGATACAACTTCAGTGTCAGGAAATCATTAGCATCCATATTGACAAGGCAGACAAGGAAATAAATATTCATAATACTAGTTACTATAAAGCGTTATTTAATGGGGATATTCCTAAAGTGGGTTTTACTCTACATTAAATGCATATATTTAATCTAGATCAATTTCTTAAAAATTTAATTATACCCAGGAAAACATAACTTAAATTAACCATTAAATCTCTGTTACGTTTCCCGTTAGCGTAGAACCAGAAAAATCAAGAAACATCTAGATTATAAGCACGTGAAAATATCAAAATTGGATTATATATCATATATCAAACATGAAATATGTGATGGATGTAGGATCAGACCCGCTCTGATACCACTTTGATAGGGTCAATTGCTACGGAAGTGTAGTTCGGCGAAATCATAATTTTAAATTTTTTAAAGTTATCGAATAAATTATTCGATGTCATATATCTATTATTTATTCATATTTCACCTAAACATATTTAACGACCCCAATTGTTTAGCTCGCTTGGAGACGCTTTGAAATTTTCTTTCTCGGACCAGTATGCAATTTCCGAACCAATTAGGAATAATGAATTATTTATTTTAGTCAAGCCCAAATTTCCATTGTCATGTTTTGGGCCCAATATTAAAGAATTAGAAAGAAAAAAATGAATGAGCCCATAATTAGTCAAATAAAAGAAAGAAAGAGTAAGCCCAAGCCCATGATTAATTGAAGAATAAAAAGAATTGAGCCCAAGGCCCAATTAATATGAATCTCTACACTTTTCTAGAAAATTAATAAGTAATATGAATAACAAATAAAACAAAAGGAAAAAGAAAAAGGAAACATTTCTTCTTCTCCTTTTCGGTTCTGGACGTGAGAAAGATGGGGGAAACTTGCAAATTTTCCTTTGACAAACAATTTGAAGTTAAACAAGATAATCCACTCAAGATAAACTCTAAGAAAGGAAAAAATGGGATTTTAAAGCATTGTTAAGGAAGAAAAGACATTGAATCAAGGCAAGGGTTCTTAACCCAAACTTTAATGATTTACATTTTAGTAGTTGGATGGTGGTAGTGAGCTAATGACTTGATAAAAATGGAGTTTGGATGATTTGTGTGGAAGAAATGGGTGTTTTGGATAATTTTAGGTTTGTTATTCAAGTTTGTTGATTTCGTTAGGATGATGAGGATTGATGGTGTTTGATGTTAGAAGTGTGCTATAATGATAAACTAAATGTTATATTAGCTTGTGGATGTATTGTGGATGTATTGTGGATGTAGTATTTGATTGGGAATGAATGATAATGGATTTTGGGGACTGGTCTCGGCAAGGCAGAATATGCCCTGGGAAACGATGAAACATCGCGACGCGATGACCAGAAACCATAAATTTTTTTAAGGAAACGCGACGCGTAACCAAAGGTCAGGGTGTCGTTTTACAATTCATTGAAGGGATAAAAAGGTTCTAATGGGGAAATCTGATTAGGTTAAGGAATTTTATTTGATTATGAATTGTATTTTATAACAGTTGATTATAATGCCGAATATTTTATAGATACTCGACATGAGCCGCGCTCGCCCCCAGCGACATGAAGGAAACTTAACCGGACTTCAAAATCTGTGAGTGTAGATTTGTTTTTCTTTTCGCAAGTTGATTTTATATTTATTTATTTCAGATTAAAATCTATTTCAGACTTATTTTTAAAAGTTTTAGGGCGTTAGCCTTGTTAATTATCAGTTATATGTACATAAGATTTGATTTAAAAGTTTTAAAAGTTTATCAGCAGTATTTTTTTTTTATATTTTCGGGACATGAAGGAAAAACTCACCCTAGTATGTAACTTGACACAGTTTGAATTGACGGACAGAGACCGTGTGCACACATAGTTCAAAACTAGGGGGACAGCGATAAGTAACGCCCATAGACCCTAGTTTCAGAGCTTGGGTGGTAGCATAGATTCTCACCCCTAGTTCTAGTTTTGTGGCTTGGGGAACGGTGATACGTAACGCCCCAAAGTCATGGATTTACACTTCTTGCTCCAGTTAGGCGTATGGGGGGACGGCGATACGTAACGCCCCCATGCGTCCATTTTTCTACAGCGCCAGAGAGATATCTTTTTCAGAAAGTTTTCAGAAAAAATGTTTTTCAGATAAAAGAAAAGTACGAGTTTCAAGAAAGTTTTCAGAAAAGCTTTAAGTATAAATGGTTTCTTATAATGTTCTGATTTGTTTTCTTATTTTGTAGCTCCACTCAATGAGATCCTCTGGACTCACCCCACCACTTCCCAGTTCTTTTGCAGGACACTCTTTTTGGTGAGCCATGTGCCGTTTTGGAGACCCAGATCGATGACAAGTGTTACACTACAGTCACTAGTCGTCAGGTCCATCATTCCAGAGCTATATTCATTTAAAATGTAGACTTTTGTGGAGTCATTTTGTTGTATTATTGACATGAGAGTGATGTTATTGACATATTGTATTTACTTTAATCCATGTATATATGCATGAGTTTCCATTTATGATTTTACATTCAAGTTGATTTAAGCATACAAGTTTGCATGTGCGGTTTAGTGGATATTGCATATCAAAGAGATAAAAGCAAGTGTCTTAGTTCATGAGTTAGAGGCTTAGGCGACAATGGGATCTATTGCCTGTCGGTAACATCTCCGTATCGGGGATGTTACAACATATTATTCGATATCATATAATGACATAATTAATTATGAAAATACCACGAAACTTTTATAAAAATAATTTTTCGTAAAAAGGCATAAAATACGTTTTCGGCTAAACAGACCAACCGAAACCACGTGGGACAGCCCAGGTCAGCCCTGATAATATTTGGTCAGTCCATGGGCTGCCCAAACAGTGATGAATTCACTGTTTGGACAACGTTTACCCGGTTAGCCCGAAATTTCACATAGTATCGTCGTTTTCCACCGTTTTCGCTTATTTTCACTCCGAAACAATTTCTGGAAATTATCATTACTCCTAATACACATCCAACACATCAAAATGACATATTTTCACCACAAAAATTCCAAATTTTCCAGGTCTAAAAATAGTGACAAGAATTATCATTTTTCATGCTTTAAATTCAATTTTCTCAAGACTAATCAAATTAATCTTACACCAAATCAAAGTCACCACTATTGAAAAACTCTAGAACAATTCTAGGCATAGCAAGAGTGATCATTACACTCTAGAATGTCAACCTAGTTGTCTAACAATAAATTGAACACAAATTACACTAATTTAGTTCAAAGTATATCTACACATGCTCAAAGTCACTCAATCCATCATCCAAATCAAAAAGGCCCAAATTTAGAGACTAAAAGAAACCCTAGAACATTTCTAGAAAACCGAGAACAAGAAAATAAATTTTGTAGCTAAAGAAAATAAAGATTACCTCACAAATCTTCAAAAATCCTTGAGCTTTTTCTTGATTTAAACACTTTCTTTCTTGTCTCTCTCAAGAAGATTTTAAAGCTCTCAAAAATGGTGGAGATTTTTTGCCACACCACTTCAAGGAGAAAAAGAAGACTTTTTTTTTCTTTTTATATTTGGTAGTGGTGTTAGTTGAGGGACAAAATGAATAAAATAGATTTTTTTTTTTTTAACTTGTAAAGCTTATCTAATAAGCTAAAAGTCAAAACTTAATAAATGAGTTTAAGGGTAAAATGGTCATTTTCAAGTAAAGTATAAGTCATGATATTATGACACTTATCTATAATTTAATATTAATTTATTCAAATTAAATATATTAATATTAGGAGAAGTATTATTTATATATATATATATATAATATATTCAATTAATTAATTAACAAATGTCCATCAAATAATTTATATTACATTATATTAAATATAATATCTAAATAAATTATTTGGACACTTGTCATATTCGTCACAATATGCAATGACTAAAATACCCTTTGCATGTGTATATTTGTTTACTGATTAAACGATTCGAATTAACTAATTTAATCCGATAAGATATTATGAATAATCGGTATTATTCATAACGTGTTGCCAAAGTACTCCACGAGTTTACTTCATATTGTGTGACTCTCTAAGTTCAGGTATATTCATCACGAAATCTAATTTCGTGTCCATAATTCATCCACTCATAAATTATGATGACTTTGAATTATATCGCTAACTATGCAAGTCGAGATCATCACATACACTAATCCATCTGTCATAGGTTATCCATATTATACCTGAGATATAGATGATAACGTCAAATCCATAAGGTATAATATAGTCGACTTATAAATTTACGATCTATAAATAACACTCGGAACTCGCTTCCGCAATGTACCACGACCATGGATTTACTAGATTACAAACACGTGCAAGATACATATGCCATGTACACAAGACTGACAGATTCTATCTTGATACATACCGGATATCATGAGCATCAGTCCACACCCAACAAACATGCATAGGTATGACCTAAATAGGTCGTTGATGTGATTGTCATCAAAGTATGGAGAATAACTTATATATCCATATGATATCTCAAGTTTAAGGACTACTATGCTACTCAACTCGAGAAGATTCCTATTGATGTTGGTGTATCATCCATTAGGAAATCTTCGGTGAGTCGTTAAGTGTTTATCGAATATTTAGTTTTAATCTAATCAAATTTGATTGAATATATACACACACACACACACACCACACACACACACACACACACACACACTAGATATTGCCCGTGCCTCCAGCACGGTATTACAGAATTTACAGAGAGATTAAGATTCTGTTATTTAATCTGTTTGTTAATTTTCAGAGATATTCTATCATGAAATGATTTTATTTTTTAATTAAATAATTTTATTCTTTAATTTATTTGGTAGTTTTCATTTTCCATTTTTATAGAGATTCTATAATGGAAGGATTCTTTATCAGCCATTAGATTATAATGAAATGATTTGAGCCGCTAATTAAACCACATAAAGATAGCCTTTGGATACATTATCTCTCTTAATCATAACCATTGGTTGCCTTCTCTTTCCTCCCACACCATTCTGCTTTATAATATAGATATATGACAAGAGGCTAGTAGGGCCCTAGTCTTGTAACCATTTATAAGAGACAATGAGAATTCCTAACTGAGAAGTCACCCTGAGCATAAAATTTTATTGGAAATTGAAAGAGAAGTGAATTTGTGAATGCCTAACTAAACATAAGACAATACGTTTAAGGGCTAGTAGTGTAGTCCGAGGTTCGACAAGTCAAGCCATATCATGTAAACCTAGCATTTTCGGGGTAGATGGAAAGGATGTCATCGATGACATCTAATCAAGGTTTTCAATCAGACAAAGTACGAAATCTCACGTTGGCTAACCTCCTTACTCTGAGGCGATAGTTTTTCCGGATCCGACACCATGATAAAATACTACCCTCATGATTAGACCATGTCCCTGAGATTTTATAAAAGGTGCTACCATAAATATGTAATATTATGGAAAAGAAATTATTCGTATTCATGAACCAAACATAAATACGATCTGAATTGGTGTTTCGAGCACCAACCCTAACAAAGTATGCATTTCTTGGAGATTAACAAACTTACCATGTGGTAATTTCTTCTTTTCTCACAAGCGATCAAGAAGGTAAGTTATTAAATGTGTTGACAGAACATAAACTGGTAATTGGATGGGCTTTAAAAGATATAAAAGGCATTAACTCTTTGATCTGTACACACATAATACATTTAGAAGATTATGCCATGACATATCGTCAACCCCAAAGAAGATTAAACCCTCACATGAAAGAAGTGGTAAAAATAGAAGTCTTTAAACTTCTTGATGTAGGCATTATCTACCATATCTCTGATAGTAAGAGAGTAAGTCCTACATAAATTGTGCCAAAAAATCCGGAATAACTGTTGTTAAAAATGATAAAAGAGAATCAATTCCAACTCGAATCTCATCCAGTTGGCGTATGTGCATTGATTATAGAAAACTAAATGATGCCACTAGAAAAGATCATTTTCCTTTACCATTTCTTGACCAAATTTTGGAAAGAGTAGCAGGACATCCCTACTATTGCTTTCTTAATGGTTACTCGGGTTATTATCAATTTTTCATTGCTTTAGAAGACCATGAAAAGACTACATTCACATGTCCATTTGGAAAATTTGCATTTAGGAAAATATCATTTGGACTTTGTAATGCACCAGTAACATTCCAACGATGCATGTTGACACGCTCAAAAAGAGTTTCTTTACTCCCAAGTATACGAGTGTCGAAGTAATAAAATAACTCGGTAGGTCCGAGGTTGATCCACAGAGAAAATATTTAATAGGATAAAATAATAATTCAACTAATAAAATAATAACAATAAAATAAAATACTAGGGTTAGGAGATCTACTCGTAATATTTCAAATATAAAATAATTTTACTTTTTTATAAAATATAAATTATAATTATTTCCCAATTAATTTATTTCATAATTATCAGGTATTAATTATGCCAACACATGTAATTCATCATGTCGATAATTAGTCTTGCCAAGGTAATAATTATGTCAAAACATATAATACCAACCATAAAAACGGTGATAACATTTGTCTATATAACAAGTCTAGTTAGATACTCAATTATGCCAAATATATAAAACCAGTCATATAGGCGATATCATATTGTCTATAATTAATCTAGATTTTTAATAGTCCACTCTCTCTAATTTATGGGATTCAAATATTATCTGTGTCAATCGAGGACTGTCTACAGCTAGTCAAAAGTCTTAAATAAACTGGAAAGAGTATGGATTTTATTTGAGAAATTATCACAATTTATATAATATAATATAAATAAAAATCACATATATTTTCATACCATTAGCTTCACCATTTACCCCAGTATGATAAAAATTATCATAACAAAATATAAATAAAAACACTCATAATTTTATTACTAAAAAAAAAAGAAATTACAAAAAAATACACACAAGCTCATCCAACAAAGTCTCAGATGTGATTTTAGAAAAAAGTATCTTTCAGATCAATCAATGTTTGCACATTTTGGTTATTGATGGCTTCATGTTTCTCAATGAATGCATGAAAGGTATCCTCAAGGGTTTTCCTAGGCGGTGTGACATATGGTGCATAATTCTGGGAGTTTTGGAAATTCTGGTGTACCTGGAGAGGTTGTTGGGATGGTTGTGTTTTATTATCATTCCTCCAATTGAAGTTCGGATGGTTTCTCCCACCAGAATTGTAGGTTTGGGAGTATGGGTTTGGATTTGATATCTTGAAGGTGTTTATTGAACTAACTTAGTCGTGGAGACATTCTTGCAGGGTTGGTAAGGTTAGGAAAACTTGTGTGACATGTTCATTTGAATTACAGATATGACACGTGACTTCTTGAACTGACTTGACATGACCACCCTTCCTCATTTCTAATGCCTCAACTTTTTTAGCTAGAGATAAATATTTAGCAGAAAGGTCATGGTCTTCCCTAAGGTTAAACATACCTCTACCAGTTGACTGTGGTTTTATAGGCGACTCATAAGTGCCAATTGTGTCTCATTGTTGTGCATTCTCTGCTATGTGTTCTAGGAAATCTAGTGCATCTTAGGGATTTTTGTCCATAAATTCATCATTACAAATCATTTCTAATACTTGTCTACCTTGGGTTTTAAACCCTCGTAGAAGTAGGCAACCAACCTCCATGTTTCAAACCTGTGAGTGCACAAACATTCAACATCTCTTTAAATCTCTCACAATATTGGTAAAATATTTCCCCCGACTCTTATGTGAAAGTTGTGATTCTTCTCTTAAAGGAGTCTGTCCTGTGAAGAGGAAATAATTTTTTTCAGAAACTATTCTTGCAAATCATCCAATGTTCTGATGGACCCTAACCTAAGGTTCTGCAGCCAAATTTTAGCTTTATCCTTTAATAAAAGGAAAAAAAAAATTAATCGAATTATATAAATGCTGTAATTTTGGTATGTACAAATGTTACATACCTCTTCAAATTCCCTTAAGTGTTGATAAGGATTTTCTGATTCTAGACCGTGAAATGTGGGTAAAAGTTGGATGAAATCTGGCTTAAAATTGAAACGTGTTGCTGTAGGCACTGTATTTTTTACATAAAGCCCAATGATGAGCCTCGTACGGAGCCACTACCTGACAAATCACGGAAGTCGCGGGAAAATGATGTCGAAAGGGAAAATTCAAAAATTAATACCTCGTCAAAATTAAACTCACTAGTTTAGCCTCGGGTTCGCTTAGTCGATTTCTGTTTTAAATATTACCCTCGGCCCAAAACCCTCGCAATTCATGAAAGCCCATATATTCATACACACCCATCCAAAGCCCATGCAACCCCTTAGGCCCACACTCCCAAGCCCAATCCAAAATAATAAAACCACATGCAATATGTGCCATATCTATGACTAATCCCCTTCCAAATTAGCCAAGATTGGATCCATCAAATTTTGAAGGAAAATCTTGACCAAGATGGAGGTGGGCGGCACACACACACACACAAATAACACCTAAAAAAACCCTAGCAAAGACAAACAAAGAGAAACCCTAGCACACCACTATAAAAAGACAACACATCCAACCCTAACGGGCTCTCTTTTCCTCACTCTCAGAACAACACATCCAAACCGTAGCTCTCCCCTTCCCAAGATTCACACGGAAAAAGCAAAATATAGCTTTCCTCTATCTCTCTTCCCTCATCGCACACAAAGCAGCAAAACCCTAAACACCATTCTTCCTAATACATTCATTCGGCGACCAAAAACACAAAAACCTAAACACATCTCTCTCATTCAGCAACCACCATCATGTTATCTCTCTCACCCTAAACACACACAGCCGAGATACACCACACAAAGCTACACCCTGAACGACTAAAATAATCACCGACACATAACGAGCCACAAACTCACGAAGCCACTAAGACACACCAAACACAGCAACCGAATACACAAAAAAATAAATAACCCTTCAGCACTAGCCAAACCGTGACAAACAGCAACCCACTACAAGCCAAACATCTAACCGACACAGCCACAAAACCCTTCAACATGCATCCCTCTACGTAAAAATACAACAAAACAAAACCCTCAGCCGCACACACTGCCAGCAACCCCACACGACACTTCACAAATTAAACAACAAAGTAACCCAGCAGCCCATTCACGTGAACAGCAGCCACACATTCAACACACACTAACCACACCGACCAAGCCGTGAACCCTAGAACCAACAAAACCGACAAGGAAACCAGTCCCTTAAGCCATCAAAATCACCCAAAATTAGTACCCCATCACCGACAAAACAAAAACCAAATACACCCCAAAACCGAGACAAAAAACTGGCCAAATAACCCAAAAACCAGCCCCTGAACCAATAAAATAACCACACGATAATATTCTGAAAATAGCAGCAAAGAGCAGAGAAAACAGCGGCCAAAAATAGCGAAACTGTGAACAAAAGTGTTGAACCAGCGAACCAGAAAAACAGTGAAGTATTAACCCTTCCGGCGACGTCTCAACGCACTCCCGAGAAGCGACTAAAGGTAAGACCTGAGGGCCCTCTCTTTAATATTCGTTTTGCTATCCCGGACATGGCATGCTTGGTTGGACGTGAATATGTCCAATCGGGCATGCGAGATCCCACACTAAAATCGGCCAAGTCAATTGGTCACATTGATTTCTTCTCTAGTATTTTGTTATTTATCTTTTTATGTTTATTTACCGTCATTATTTATCTTTACTTTTTTATTCAGCATTTACTTTGTTATTCATTGTTGCTATTTATCTTTTCTATTTATTTATTTGCATTTATCATTATTATTCGTCTCGCTTTTACTTTTGTTCATGTTCGGTTATATTATTTCGCATCCACTTTCATGACTACTTACATTGGATTAACAGTCACCCTTTGTAGTATATCAGATGGAGACCCAGACATAAATTCCGTAGCCGAATCTGAATGGATGGTAGTGCGGTTTGTACTTGGGATACAACTCCACGTACCACTTAGGAAATGCCTGAAGTCACAATTTACCATATTATTTTGTAGTCCTAGACGCTGCAGGCTGGGTTAGACGTGAAATATATCCAACCGGGCATGCGAGATCCCACACTAAGATCGGCCAAGTCTCTTGGTTGCATCTCATTTCTTTTATTCCGCTATTTATTTTTCTTTTGATGTTCCGTTATTTATTTCCGCTCGTTATTTATTTATCTATCGTTATTTGTCATTGAGTATGACTACTTACATTGGATTAAAGGTCACCCCCTTTGTGGGAAATGCTTGAAGGCACATTTTACCATATTATTTTGTAGTCCTGGACGCTGCATGCTTGGTTAGACATGAAATATGTCCAACCGGGCAAGCGAGATCCCACACTAAGATCGGCCAAGTCTCTTGGTCGCACCTCCTTTCTTTTATTCCGCTACTTATTTTTCTTTTGATGTTCCGTTATTTATTTTCGCTTGTTAATTATTTATCTATTGTTATTTGTCATTGCGTATGACTACTTACATTGGATTAAAGGTCACCCCCTTTGTGGGAAATACCTGAAGGCACCCTTTACCATATTATTTTGTAGTCCTGGTCGCTGCATGCTTGGTTAGACGTGAAATATGTCCAATCGGGCATGCGAGATCCCACACTAAGATCGGCCAAGTCTATTGGTCGTATCTCCTTTATTTTATTTCGTCATTTATTTTTCTTTTGATGTTCCGTTATTTATTTCCGCCCCTTTGTCTTTTTATGTATTCATCTCGCTTTATTATTCCACTCTTATTCATGCTCATGTCTTGCCGCATCACTTCACGTTTACTTTCATGTTTGCATTGTGTCAATGATTGAGTGTTGCCTCTTGCGGTATATCGGATGGAAACCCAGACATAAATTCCGTAGCCGAATCCGAATGGACGCTAGTGCGGTCTGTACTTGGGATACAACTCCATATACTGCTCGGGAAACATTCACGCATGTGTTTATGTTATTATAGATGCTATTTCTGCCTTATCTCCTTCGAACGCGTTCCCAGACGCTACTCGAACGCATGCATTCTGTCTCACTATACATTCTCCCTCATTCCGTTCGAACGCGTTTACGAACGCTACATGAACGTACACACTGGACAAACTCTTTCTTAACATCTTATGCACTTTTGTCTCTTTAGTCATTTATTTTACATTATGCACTTAATTATTTGCACTTTTTATTGTTATTATAATTTACATTATCGTACTTCCTCATTTAATATGCTTATGGAATTATGCATTAGCTTTCATTTATATTTATGTTTATGGGTGTGCAAACTTGTATGTTATTTGAATTATCTTGCATGTGCTGCATAAGACTTGGTTATATCATTGTGTAAACCCGTTCATTACAACTGGCATAAGTGAGGGACCATTCTGAACCCAACGATTTGAGGTCTTCCCTTGCGAGGGGTGAGTGCGGCCTTAAATCATTTCCGAGTTCACACTGGGTGGTGACTCCTTTATTCTCCGGTTTAGTCCGCTGCAGGCTACTCTGTACTCCCAATGGGCCGCGAGCCCGGACAGCGTCGCCCATATCTGTGCCCACAGTCTGGCGACTCCACTGGGGATAGAGAATCGGCCCCGAAATAATGCCTTGTAATGTCCGTGGCTTTGGCTTTGGTTAACCTAGTCTCATATATTTTGCATACCCTTTTTACCTCGATGGAGTCATGTATCGTGAAGCCACTTTCGCTCGAGGCGACGGATCATTATATGACATCATCCCTTGTTGGCACGTACCTTAGGGTATAAAAAATGGTGCCCTCACTTGGTCGCTCGAACCCTTGAGTGGAGAGACCTAGTTGTGGGCAACCCTTCGCCGGCGGGAGCCTTTATCCATACCCTTATGAGCCCACATAAGAACCATAGTCGTATATCTTATAGAAGCTATCCCTTATGCTTGTGTTTGGGACCATTATCATTTGGATCCATTTGGACTTCTTGTCATAAGATACGAACTTGTTGGGCCATTTAAACTGGAACGAGTTTATACCTTATGATTTTTGGGCCAAAAGTTTTCAAAATGACGATGAGCCACTTTGTGTTTGGGCCCCATATCATTTGAATTTGTTTAGCCACCTTATCACAAAAGTGTAAACCTGTTGGACCTTTTTCAACTGGGACAAGTTTGCACCTCGCGATAATATGATTGAATGCTTTAAATGATAACGGGTCAACTTGTATCAAAACCTTGATAGGCTTAGAAAGTCCAAACATGATCGAAATATGCCAGAAGCATGAGTCCGATATCCGCACTGGCTTTCATCCAGAAAAGGGTAAGCCTTGTTACGATATATTTGTATACTTTTGGATATCTCCAAGTCCATCCCCACAACCGTGATTACCGAAGGCCCAATTCATCATTTCTAGACAATGGCACGATCCCCATAATAGGCTCAGTAAATGGGCGGTCTTTGTCTTTTACCGATGGAAAGGGACTGAGGTAGCCAAGGTTCACCCCGTAGCATAGGAGAGAACGATTTTGTGTACTCCACATCGGTGGATAAAATAAGCCATCCCTAGAACAAAAATAGACTTACCACGAGTGTGGGAGAAATAAGGTTGGAAGGATATATTCTGTTTTGATGACCACGTGCATCTTATACATCTCATGCATCGCATGCATACATGTATCATGCTAACTCATAGTTTTAAAAGCCATCATAGATATCTGTTGGGTTAGAGAAGAAGGAAGACTTGTCAAAAAATAGTTAGCAAACATGAGTGAGTCAGATAATGAGGGTTCCCGCATGGATCAGTTGGAGACCAACATCACCAAGATTACTGAACAGTTGCAAGCTTTGACCACCGCTGTGGCCAGTTTGACAGTGCCCCGCGTGGGGGGTGCAGAAAACAATGAAAATGTCAAGTGTGAGGAGCCTCTGAATAAGGTGAGTGATGAGATCCCTGCTTTTGATGATGACATGACAGAGTATGCCATAGGAAGGGTAGCCGGGTCTCAGGTAGAATTACAGAAACTCAGGGATTAGGTAGAGTCAGTTACCCACAAGATAAAGGGTAAATATGAAGATTTGCTAGACTACGATGCGATGACTTTCGAGGAGCAGCTGTCTTCCAAGTTCAAGATGCCTGATATAGCCAACTTCAACGAAAACGGGGATCCAATGGTCCATCTCCGACAATATGTTTCTGTGATGATGTTTAGTGGGTCTGTCGAAGCGTCAGGTGCAGAAGATGTTCGGGATGTCATTGGAATGGGTGCCCATAGTATGATATCACGGCCTGGAGATGAAGGTCAAGGATGACTGGAGGGCATTAGCAGTGGCCTTTCTGAAGCAGTATGTCACGAATTTGGAGATCGATTTGTCACTTCGTGACCTGGAAAACACCAAACAGATGCCGGAAGAGAGCTTCAATGGTTATCTCAATCGCTGGAGAACCCAGCTTTTGAAGATGCAGACTCGGCCCTCGGAGAAGGACCAAAAAAAGATGATCATTAAGGGCACCAAACCCTCCATTTATAACAAGCTGAGGAGAATGAGCTCCATGATTAATGACTTTCGACAGTTAAGAGAGACTGTCATGGATATCGAGTAAGAGGAATCCGAGAATAGAAAGTTTTATGGCCAAAATAGAAGGACTATTGGGGGGCCTTCTGAGGCCAAGCCTGCTACTACCGAGGTCGCTGCCATAAAAAATATGTGATTCTCCAATCTTGGTAGACCTTTGTCAAAAGTGTTTGAAAAACTGAAGAGACAATGACTCCTGAAACCTTTAGAACCTAGACCAATTCCAAACCCTGTGCCACACTACTTCGACCTAAACCTATACTGTCATTTCCATCAGCAAAAGGCCACGAAACTGACAACTGCCCCCACGTTAGGCATAAGATCCAAGACCTCATTGACACCCATAAGATTCCCGACCAAGAAAATAGCAACCCAAGACACACAGAAACCCTCTACCCAACTATCACTCCATTCCACCACCCACCTACATGATCAACTCTGGCCTGCCCGAAAGCTTTGTCCTCCAAACTTTCAAGCACCAAGCTTTCTGCATAGGGATATGGGACAACAATAGTGAAGAAAAAATAGAGGAAAATGGGAAGAAGAACTACTGCATCTGACGCCCAAAAAAGCAAGAAAATAGAAGAAGACAAGGCTGCAAATCATGAAGATGTTTATTTTCCTGATTTATTTTGATCCCTCATTTATTAATCATAAAGACATTGTTTTTGCTTACTTGCTCGAGTCTCTTTAGTTTGCATTATAACATGCATGACATGAGCGTATCTGACATTAACTCAACAAAGATAAATGCATTTAATCTTGGTACATGTGAAAACCCCGAGGGAATTTCAATTGCAAGTGAGGAGCGGAATAAAATTGACAGAAGGAAATTGTAAGCAGACCTAGGGGGCGACCAAAGACATTTATAGGCGAAGGGTACCAAAGAACACAAGAAGGGCCTAACCCATCAGAATAGGAAATGCATCCATGCATACATGCATACACCTCATATACATACGATTTTTATTTTGTGTTCGCAGGCTTTGAAGAAAAAGAAAAAGTGACGAAGAACTTCAGGAATTGAGAACAACCTCGGGAATGAGGACAACTAGGGGACGAAGTGCCTCACCACCCATATTATCAGCAGTTTTGGGAATGAATCCCAGGGTCGAGGCTCACACTATCAGCAGTTTTGGGAATGAATCCCAGGGTCGAGGCCCGCACTATTAGCAGTTTTGGGAATGAATCCCAGGGTCGAGGCCCACACTATCAGCAGCTTTGGGAATGAATCCCAGGGTCGAGGCCCATGCTATCAGCAGTTTTGGGAATGAATCACAGGGTCGAGGCCCACATTATCAGTAGTTTTGGGAATGAATCCAAGGGTCGAGGCCCACATTATCAATAATTTTGGGAATGAATCCCAGGGTCGAGGCCAACATTATCAACTCAATTTGGGAATGAATCCCGGGGTCAAGGCCCACATTATCAACTCAGTTTGGGAATGAATCCCGGAGATCGAAGCATCTCATACAAGTAATGGTTCGGGAATGAACCATCTCTCAAGTAACGGTTCGGGAATGAACCACCTCTCAAGTAACGGTTCGGGAATGAATTACCCATCTCTCAAGTAACGGTTCGGGAATGAACCAGGGATCGAAGCACCTCACCACCAGATCAACTCAGTTCGAAGCATCTCAAAACAAAAGGTAAGTTCGGCGACAGCTGGCGAGCCAAGTAAGTAAAAATGCATGCATGACTTTGATAGGATTGCCACTGTCGCACAGTGCACAAGTCCCATCAAAGTGGGGGCGACTATAGGCACTGCATTTTTGCATAAAGCCTAATGATGAGCCTTGTACGGAGGCACTACCTGATAAATTGGGGAAGTCGCGGGAAAAAGGATGTCAGAAGGGAAAATTCAAAAATTAATACCTCGTCAAAATTAGACTCACTAGCTTAGCCTCGAGTTCGCTTAGTCGATTTCTGTTTTAAATATTAGCCTTGGCCCAAAACCCCCGCAACCCATGAAAGCCCATATATTCATACACACCCATCCAATGCCCATGCAACCCCTTAGGCCCACACGCCCAAGCCCAATCCAAAATAATAAAACCACATGCAACATGTTCCATATCTATGACTAATCCCCTTCCAAATTAGCCAAGATTGGATCCCTCAAATTTGGAAAGAAAATCTTGACCAAGATGGACGTGGGCGGCACACACACACAAATAACACCTAAAAGGACCCTAGCAAAGACAAACAAAGAGAAACCCTAGCACACCACTATAAAAAGACAACACATCCAAACCCTAACGGGCTCTCTTTTCCTCATTCTCAGAACAACACATCCAAACCCTAGCTCTCTCCCCTTCCCAAGATTCACACGACAAAAGAAAAATAATAGCTCTCCCTCTCTCTCTTCTCTCCTCGCACACAAAGCAGCAAAACCATAAACATCATTCTTCCTAATACATTCATTCGGAGACCAAAAACACAAAAACTTAAACACATCTCTCTCATTCAGCAACCACCATCATGTCAGCTCTCTCACCCTAAACACACACAGCTGAGATACACCACACAAAGCTACACCCTGAACGAATAAAACAATCACCGACACATAACGAGCCACAAACTCACGAAGCCACTAAGACACAACAAACACAACAACTGAATACACAAACAAATAAATAACCCTTCAGCACTAGCCAAACCGTGACAAACAGCAACCCACTACAAGCCAAACATATAACCGACACAGCCACAAAACCCTTCAACATGCAACCCTCTACGTAAAAATACAACAAAACAAAACCCTCAGCCCCACACACTGCCAGCAACCCCACACGACACTTCACAAATCAAACAACAAAGTAACCCAGCAGCCCCTTCACGTGAACGACAGCCACACATTCAACACACACTCAACCGACCAAGCCGTGAACCCTAGAACCAACAAAACCAATATGGAAACCATTCCCTTAAGCCATCAAAATCACCCAAAATCAGCACCCCATCACCGATAAAACAACAACAAAATACACCCCAAAACTGAGACAAAAAACAATGGCCAAATAACCTAAAAATCAGCCTCTGAACCAATAAAATAACCAGCGAGAATAGTCTGAAAATAGCAGCAAAGAGCATAGAAAACAGCAGCCAAAAATAGTGAAACTGTGAACAAAAATGTTGAACAAGCGAACCAGAAAAACAGTGAAGTATTAACCCTTCCGGCGACGTCTCAACGCACTCCCGAGAAGTGACTTGAAAGGTAAGACCTGAGGGCCATCTCTTTAATATTCGTTTTGCTATCTCAGACATGGCATGCTTGGTTGGACGTGAAATACGCCCAACCGGGAATGCGAGATCCCACACTAAAATCGGCCAAGTCCCTTGGTCACATTTGATTTCTCTAGTATTTTGTTATTTATTTTTTTATGTTTATTTGCCTTCATTATTTATCTTTACTTTTTTATTCCGCAGTTACTTTGTTATTCATTGTTGCTATTAATCTTTTCTATTTATTTATTTGCATTTATCATTATTATTCGTCTCGCTTTTACTTTTATTCATGTTCGGTTATATTAGTTCGCATCCACTTTCATGACTACTTACATGGGATTAAAGGTCACCCCTTGTGGTATATCGGATGGAAACCCAGACATAAATTACGTAGCCGAATCCGAATGGACGGTAGTACGGTCTGTACTTGGGATACAAATCCACGTACCACTTAGAAAATGCCTGAAGGCACCCTTTACCATATTATTTTATAGTCCTAGACGTTACATGATTGGTTAGACGTGAAATATGTCCAACCGGGCATGCGAGATCCCACACTAAAATCGGCCAAGTTTCTTGGTCTCATCTCCTTTCTTTTATTCCGCTATTTATTTTTCTTTTGATGTTCCGTTATTTATTTCCGCTCGTTATTTATTTATCTATCATTATTTGTCATTGCGTATGACTACTTACATTGGATTAAAGGTCACCCCCTTTGTGGGAAATGCATGAATGCACCCTTTACCATATTATTTTGTAGTCCTGGACGCTGCATGCTTGGTTAGACATGAAATATGTCCAACCTAGCACGCGAGATCCCACACTAAGATCGGCCAAGTCTCTTGGTCGCACCTCCTTTCTTTTATTCCTCTACTTATTTTTCTTTTGATGTTCCGTTATTTATTTTCGCTCGTTATTTATTTATCTATCGTTATTTGTCATTGCGTATGACTACTTACATTGGATTAAAGGTCACCCCCTTTGTGGGAAATGCCTGAAGGCACCATTTACCATATTATTTTGTAGTCCTGGACGCTGCATGCTTGGTTAGACGTGAAATATGTCCAACCGGGCATGCGAGATCCCACACTAAGATCGACCAAGTCTCTTGGTCATATCTCATTTCTTTTATTTCGTCATTTATTTTTCTTTTGATGTTCCGTTATTTATTTCCGCCCCTTTGTCTTTTTATGTATTCATCTCGTTTTATTATTTCGCTCTTATTCATGCTCATGTCTTGCCGATCACTTCACGTTTACTTTCATGTTTGCATTGTGTCAATGATTGAGTGTTGCCTTTTGCGGTATATCGGATGGAAACCCAGACATAAATTCCGTAGCCAAATTTGAATGGATGATAGTGCGATCTGTACTTGGGATACAACTCCACGTACCG
Source organism: Zanthoxylum bungeanum (assembly GCA_019454045.1). NCBI lineage: Eukaryota > Viridiplantae > Streptophyta > Magnoliopsida > Sapindales > Rutaceae > Zanthoxylum > Zanthoxylum bungeanum. The sequence goes on from SKCR01023681.1 coordinate 22,722, forward strand.
CTCGGGAAATATTCATGCATGTGTTTATGTTATTATAGATGCCATTTCTGCCTTATCTCGTTCGAACGCGTTCCCAGACGCTACTCGAACGCATGCATTCTGTCTCACTATGCATTCTCCCTTATTCCGTTCGAACGCGTTTACGAACGCACACACTGGACAAACTCGTTCTTAACATCTTATGCATTTTTGTCTCTTTAGTCATTTACTTTACATTATGCACTTAATTATTTGCAATTTTTGTTGTTATTATAATTTACATTATCGTACTTCCTCATTTAATATACTTGTGGAATTATGCATTAGCTTTCATTTATATTTATGTTTATGGGTGTGCAAACTTATATGTTATTTGAATTATCTCGCATGTGCTGCATAAGACTTGGTTATATCATTGTGTAAACTCGTTCATTACAACTGGCATTAGTAAGGGACCATTCCAAACCCAACGGTTTGAGGTCTTCCCTTGCGAGGGGTGAGTGCAACCTTAAATCATTTCCCAGTTCACACTGGGTGGCGACTCCTTTATTCTCCGATTTAGTCTCATGCTGGCTACTCCGTACTCCCAACGGGCCACGAGCCCGGACAACGTCACCCATCTTTGTGCCCACAGCTGCATCTGGGGGAACAACAATGCAAGATGGTTATCATGTCCTATTAGGATTCATGAATTGTTTGAGTATCATAGGATGATTAAGATCGATATGCTGGACCCATTTTCTTCCTGATCAACTGGATTTTCAACTCGGACATGTGGATTTTCATTTTGGTTCTCGACCATTTTGACTGACAATGAAGGTGATGGAGACTCTCTATTTAATCTACCGCTAGATGATCAAGACCAATGTCTCATGCAACCTAAATGCAGACTATATGCTAAAATTTAAATATGCAAATGCAATACTAACAAAAAGAAGAAGAAAAATAAACAAGTGAATAATAATAATAATAATACTACAACAACAATAATAAATGACAAAAGAAAAAATACAAATGTAGTGATTAAAAAAATGAGATGCATAAAATATAACAAAAAATAAAGGAAAAATAAATTATTATTATTTCTACTAAATTATATTTCCCGGCAACGACGTCAAAAACTTGAGATGCTCAAAAAAATGGTTCTTTACTCCCAAGTTTAAGAGTGTCGAAGTAACAATATAATTCGGTAAGTCTGGGGTCGATCCACAAGGAATATATTTAATAGGATAAAATAATAATTCACTAATAAAATAATAACAATAAAATAAAATACTAGGGTTAGGGGATCCACTCTTGATATTTCAAATATAAAATAATTTTTACTATTTATAAAATATAAATTAGAATTATTTCTAATTAATTTATTTCATATTATCATGTATTAATTATGCCAACACATGTAATTCGTCATGTCGATAATTAGTCGTGCCAAGGTACTAAATATGCCAAAATATATAAAATCAGCCATAAAAGTGGTGATAACATATGTCTATAACAAGTCCAGTTAGGTACACAATTATGCCAAATATATAAAAACCAGTCATATAGGCGGTAGCGTATTGTCTATAATTAATCTAGATCTTTAATAGTCCACTCTATCTCATGTATGGGATTCAAGTATTATATGTGTCAATCAGGGACTGTCTAAAGTTAGTCAAAAGTCCTAAATAAACTGGAAAGAGTATAAATTTTATTTGGGAAATTATCACGATTTATAAAATATAATATAAATAAAAATTACCTATATTTTCATACAACTAGCTTTAGCTTTTACCCTAACATGATAAAAATTAGCAGAACAAGATGTAAATAAAAACACACATAATTTTATTACTCAAAGAAAAAGAAATTACAAAAAAATACTCATAAGAGCTAATCCCACAAAATCTCAGAGAGACATGTGGAAATTTGCTAAAGAAAATGAGATGATAGAGGTGCTCAGACCTCTTGTGCAAATTGCAATTTACAAGCAATTGCTTGCCACCGAAAGGTGGAAAGCAATTTGCAAATATATATATATATATATATATATATATATATTGTTTTTTTGTTTTGTCTTTTTTTATTTTGTTTTTCATTCCTTTGTCTTTTTGTTTTGTTTTTTATTCTTTTGTCTTTTTTGTTTTATTTTTTTTATAATAATACGTTATATATGTGTGTATATGTGTGTGTATATAATAATAATAATAATAATAATATAATAATAATAATAATAAAATAATAATAATAATAAAATACATGTGTGGCTTAATACATGATAAGCTCATTTTATTGTCAATTTAAATACGGTGAATGTTTTCCAAGTCCGATTTAAATCTAGTTATCACGCTCTTTTCAGATTTCTAGGTCCTGGAGTTCATATTTCATATCCATTTTTCATGTTTAGCTTCCAGAGCAGTATTTTACATACATAAGAAATAAAAATTACAATAAAACATATAAAACATAAATTTAATTATTATTTCACAATTTTACTAAATTAAGGGGATTAATGAAACTACAAGTAAAATGATTAATTTCTCTTTTATTAAGTGTACAATTTTTAATGTTCATCACATGTTAAGCATATTTAGTGACATGGTTGAATATTGTTTAGAGGTCTTTATAGATGAAATAAATATTTTTGGGAACTCACTTGATAATTGCTTGAATAATTTGGAAAATATTTTGAAAAGATGTGAAGAAAAATGACTTGTGTTAAACTGGGAAAAAACCCATTTCATGACTGATTCATGAATTCTTTTAGGTCATATTATTTCATCTAAAGGTATTTAGGTTGACAAGGCAAAAATAAAGGTGATCTCTAAATTGCCACCACAAAAAACAGTCAGAGAAATCTATTTTTTTCTTAGGACATACAATATTTTATAGAAGGTTCATTAAAAACTTTAGTATCATATACAGACCATTGTGTAACCTCATATTAAAAGATGAAACATTTGAATGGACAAGAGAGTGTAAAAAATCATTTGAAAAGATTATTAGTCTCTTAACTTCTACTTCTATCATGCAATCCATTGATTGGTCTTTGCCTTTTGAGCTAATATGTGATGCCAGTGATTATGCAGTTGATGCTGTATTAGGGCAGAAAAAGGAAGGTAAGCCGTATGTAATTTATTACACAAGTAGAACTTTAAACAGTGCACAAATCAATTACATTACCATAGAAAAAGAACTATTTGCTGTAATAATTGCATTGGATAAATTTCGATAATATTTAATTGGTTCATCAATCATTGTTTATTCAGATCATGTTGATGTAAGATATTTGATGTCTAAATAAGATGCAAAGCTAAAATTGTAGGGGTTTTTAGGGGGTGAATCCGGTAACGCAGCGGAAGCGGTGAAAATCCGATTTTCAGATTTCAAAACTTTTTCTCGAATTAATTAAATAAACACATTTATTTAATTACCCAATAATCAAATTATGAAATAAAATTCAAATGAATCATATTCAAGTGAATTTACCGAAATGCTCTTACATTGGTATTTTGTCCATTTTAGTCCGAAATTGATCTAATCAATTTTGAATGATTCTAAATCATTTCTAAGATGAACTTAGCATGTTCAAAACATCAAAACACCAAAAGCACCAAAAATCCCAAATTTCCCTCACAAGGCCGAATGCCCCTCCAAGGTGCACAATTGTGCATTTTGTGATTTCATGCATCAAAACACATCAAGATGCAATCCAATGAACATGAAATTTTATATGCATCATATACACTCACAAATACACAACATATATCAAAATCCCCAAATTTGGAATTAGTCATGAACCCTAATTTTTCAATTTCCACAAATTGGACAAATTAGACCAAATACATTAAATCAATTACTTCAATCATCATTCTTCCATCCAATTCAAGTCTCAACACAATGAAACAACTCAAGATCAAATTTAGGTCATTTAAGAGTGGGTCAATAACTCTAGATTAGCAACATGGTTTCCAAAACCTTAAAAGAATAGTTATAACTACAATAGTCATACACTTCCTTCATCATACATGCTTTACACATCCATCAAAACTTCCATCAACAAAAACCACAAGGAACAAAGAAAGAAATAACCTAAGGATATCATATATTAAAGCCTAGATCCTAAGGAACAATTTCCTTACTAATAGCAAGTTGGAAAAAACTTACTAAAATCAAGCTTTTCTTTGATCTTTCTTTCTTTCTCAAGCTTCCTTTAAGTCTCTTCAATGGAGTTTCTTTTTGGTAAAGTGTATTAGGTTAGAAATAAAATGAAATGAAAAACAATATATACTTGTGGAAAAACATGCCTTGGCCGAATTTGGCTAAGCAAATACACCAAATTCATTTCAATTTTATTTCACATAAATTTGATCAAGTTGATTAAATATCCAAAAACACTTTATTAGATATTTATAACTTGGTCAATAAAGGCAACTTAATCATTTAAATCAAATATCCAAAGTTAAGATATTTATATTTTAATTAATTTAATCATTTAACAATTAAATAATTAATTAATTAATTAAATATAAATATATTAAATATATGTATAATATTTACATTAAATATTAAATACATTTATTCATTTAGGATATAAGTCAAATAACTCATTTTGACTATTAATTAATGTGTATTTAAATTAATCAAGTATTAAATGTAAATACATAATAATTAGGCAAATGACTATCTAGTCCCTTTAGCACGTATCTTGCGTTTAACCTTTAAACGACTTTATAAATAATCAATATTATTTATTAATGTTGCTCTAGTGCTCTACGAGTATGTTTCATTATTGAGACTCTCTAGATTCAGGTATATCCGTCACGAAATCAAATTTCGTGTCCATAATCTATCCACCCGTAGATTATGACAATCACGGATAATCTCGCTGAACCATACAGGTTGAGGTCATGGCAAATGTATAATTCCTCCGTCACAGGTATCCGGATAAATCCCAGAGATATAGATGTAAACGTCAAATCTCTATCGGGATTATCCAGTCGACTATTCTATTAGCAATCTCTAAAAGAATGTTTAGAACTAGCTTCTAAACTTTACCACGGGCCCATGGTTTTATCTGATTGCTAATCATATGGACTACCTATGCTCTGATACACAGAACTGACGGATCCTATCTTGATACACATAGGACACCCTGAGGATCTGTCTACACCCAACGAACAGGCGGAGGTCTGATCTAAATAGATCGGTGACGTGACTGCCGTCTAAGTGTAGAAGATGTCTCATGTGCCCACAATAGCATCTCAAGTCTAAGAATCACAAGTGCTACTCAACCCAAGAAGATTCTTATTGACGCTGGTGTACCATCCATTAAGAATCTTTGGTGAGTCATTCAGTGTTTATCCACTATAAACACCTACACGTCTCTACTAGTCTCCAAGACTTATGGTTCATTGAGAAACCATTGGAATCATATATTCCAGTATACGACATGTACCGGTCTCAATGGGTTTACTATACTGACCAAGTAGTGTAAACCTTGACCAGGAACTGTCTGAGAATGACAACGTCATGATACATCTCAATGTCCGTTGTGACATTTTTGCAACTGTATCATGACTAATCATTCTAGGGTCATTACGTCTTTACCATATAGAAAGATAGATTATATTATAGAAACTGCATATATTATTCATAATAATAATGTTTTACAAAAGTATTCAACAGAAATACAACCGGGAATTGGCGCTCTGAGCACCAACCCCAACAAAAATTACTACGATGGATTTTGTTGCTTCAAGAATTCAATCTCACAATCAAGGATAAGAAATGAGTAGAGAATGTAATTGCAGATCATTTACTGAGACTCACAAATGAGTCATCAATTGACACAACTCCTATCAATGACTCTTTTCCTGATGATTTTTTATTTTCTGTAAATACAATGTTGTGATATGCTAATATTGTCAATTTTCTTGCAACAGGAAAAATACCTCAAGACTATAGCCATCAAGACAAAAAGAAATTTTTGACTGAAGTCAAAATATTCTACTAGGATGATCCATATTTGTTTAAGTATTGCCTTGATTAGATTTTTCGACGATGCATACCGGAAAATGAGATAAGTGGTGTTATTTAGTTTTTTCATTCAGAAGCATGCGGAGGTAACTTCTCGTCTAAAAAAACCATTGTAAAATCTTGCAGTGTCTATTTTCTTTCAGATATTCAATCAATAGGGTCATCCAATGGACCGAAAGAAGAGGTTGGCTATGGCATCCGCGTAGGAATTCTTTGCTCTAGGGACTTGTTCCTTTTGTTTTCCTCCCACCGGATCTCAATTTGTGCTCGGGCTATTGCTTGGTCCATGGTGTAACACTAGAACTTTATCAGCTTCTTGTATAGTACACTATCTACGAGTAGACCATTCCAGAAGGCTTCGACTGCTATCGGCTGGTGAGGTCTGGTATGGAAATCATTCCTTTATTGAAGCGGGCTACGTAGCTTCGCAAGGATTCTCCATTTCATTGCTGAATGGAATTCAACTCGTCTGTGGTCTTCTTGAATTTACAAGTGCTTGCAAAGTGCTACATGAACTTATATGCTAGCTCCTGGTTGGATCCGATGGACCGAAAGAATAGGTTGATGAACCAGGTTTGGGCCGGGCCTGCTATCGTCTCACCGAATCCTCTACATATTCCGGCCTCCCACTGATTTGGCACAAGGGCCATAGACATCATCGTATATTTGTAGTGGACAACATAGGAGTCCGGGTTAGTAGACCTATCATATGGCCTCATGTCCAGGGGGCTGGAATTCTGGAGCAGTTCCACTAAGGTGATGCATTCAAGGAAGGGTGTGTCTGAGATAGTTCCAACTCGACTCTTCTTAATTGGTAGCCTCATACTGATTAGGTTGGAGAGGAAGCTTATTTGAACTCCTTCATCTTTTTACGCATACTGGAGACGACTTATTGAGCCGATCCACTGATGGAAGATTGTGGGGCGGCTGATGCCTCTGTGAGTGATCTGCCGAGGCTGATCATTTCCAGCAGCATCCTCGAAATCCCCAAATAGATTAGTTTGGATCGTGAAGCCACTAGCTTGATTGTGGAGTGATGAGGCCCATGATGCATCCCATAATGGATGGGCCACCACAGTGCATGTTCCAGAAGGTCCAATCACGAGGTCTCGAGCTAAGAAGATCCAGGAAGCTATGCATGGATTCATACAGAAGATTGTATCTGACTATGCATGCACTTCTACTACATTGAGTATGGGCTTGAAGCTGGACGAACCCAAGATGGCGAATCTTATTCAGGCCGTGGAGTAACGAGATACTTAGGCCCATTTTATTATAGTTATTTGAGAATTGTTATTACTTTATGTAGGGCTTGGCATTTGTTTTATTTCGGCCCTTTTATTTATGTTTGAGTGTTTTTTGTTAGATTTTTTTTTTGTTTGGGAATCAGGTTAAGCGTGCAAGGGTTTGCACGTGGGGATAACTTAGCTTAGTTATAGGATACATGCTTGTTGGCGTGTGGGTAGTTTTATCTTTTATCATTTTTGGGTTAGGGTTTTGGTTGAAGCCTCTTTATAAAATGCTAACTTTTTGGTTATGTTTAACAACTCTTCTTCAATAATTACATCAATTTCCATGAACATTGAGAAACCATCAATTTGTTCTCACTGGTTTTGGCTTATCAAAGGTCTGCTAACCCTTTGTGGTGCCCCATTAGCACTCTAGGTTTCTGTTGCTTTTTCTTCAGAGGTTTAGAGTTTTTATCTGAACTGTCTTGGCTTTCTTGGGAATGATTTCAGTCATGTGTTGGTTTGTTTGGCTTTGCTCCAGGCAGGTTCTCATCAGTTGGTATCAGGAGCAAAGGTTCCAAGGTCAGTTCACATATTTGTTCTAATTTTTTTATTTCGTTCATTATATTGTCGCGTGTGTTATTTCTGCGTTTGTTTCTCTCCTGTGTTTTTCTTATTTTTCATTACCTTCCGCGTCTTTTTTCCTATGTTTGATGTGTTGTTTTGTGTTCTGTTTGTGCATCTGTTTTCTTTTGCTCTCTACGTTTGTGCGTATTTTTCCTGGTTTTGTTTTTTTCCTTGACTGCGTTTGTGCGATTCGCATAACCTAGGGTTCCAAAGCCTTAGACTCCTTGCGGCAGTAGGTAAAACTTGGTGAGATTTTGGAACTAATCGAAATTAGGTCAAATTCACAACACCAAATGATTTAGAAAGTCCGAGGGACGCGATTAAAAAGAGTACAAAATTTTTAAATTTTGCCTACGTGTAATTTTTTTCCTAGCATTCGTATTGTCAGGACGAGGTGATTGAGCTAGTTTACTTGTGCGTGTTTAAAAATTCCAAATTTCGAGTGTAATCGCTTACCTACTTTCATCTTTGCCGCAATCATTAGTGTACTTGTTTCCTTCTTACATCGCATTTAACTAGCTTTTTTTTCAATTCTCGTAAATCATGTCAGCATCTTGTTTCTCTTCTGCTTGTGTCTACCTATCTGTTGTACTTGTGATTGAGCTGAACAGTGCTATTTGGGACAACATTAAGGGTTTCAGCCATACTAGGCTCAAATCCTTTGAGAACTCATCTGATGGCAAAAGAGGTAAAAGGAAAGTGTGGGTAAGCTTAGCTTCGGGTAAAAGCCATTTGAGTGACAAACACTAGAGAATTGGAATTGTGAGGATTTTGTCTTTTTCTTTGCTTTAATTGTTTTTTATTATTACTAACATTTGTTGCAGTTGCAGAGTGAAAAAAAGAAAGAAAAAAAAATATTTAAACAGTAAGCATGTCCAGAGATGGCGCAACCCCGAGTCAAAGTGCCAATTCTCCACAGGAGCCCGAATTACGAGATATGGCGAATACTGTGACAGCGCTTCAGCAAAAGTTTATGCGGGTATTAGAGTTGATGAGAGATGTTCAAGATGAGGTGCAAGCGATGAGACATAATACCCCACAGGGGAATAGGCCAACACGGCCGACTAGAGCTAGTGAGGCAGGGCACATACCCCCCAGGACTGGTGGGCAACGGACTGTACCCATGGATGAGATGGAGGCCGATAATAAGTTTGATTATGATGAGGATTTTGATAGAGTATCAGAGGTAGATATGGGTGAATTTCGGCCTAGAATAGGTAGGAATGAAAGACCGTTAAGGAGGAATCATGAGAATGATGAAGATGGTGATTTGGGTAAAATCAAGATTACTATTCCTTCTTTCCAAGGCAATAGTGACCCTGAAGCTTATCTAGAGTGGGAACGTAAGTTAGAGCTCATTTTTTACTGTCATTATTATTCCGAGTTTAAAAAGGTTAAGTTGGCGGTTATTAAATTTACCGATTATGCACTTGTCTGGTGGGACCAATTTATGATAAACATTCGGATGAATAGGGAGCGCCCGATCACTACATGGGCCGAATTGAAAACAGTTATGAGGAAATGATTTTTATCGAGTCATTACTATCGAGATCTGTATCACAAGCTTCAGAATCTTACACAGGGGTTTCGGAGTATCGAAGACTACCACAAGGAGATGGAAATTGCAATGATTCGCGTAAATGTCGAGGAAGACCGAGAGGCCACTATGGCACAGTTTCTAAGTGGGCTGAATAGGGAGATTGCAAATGAGAGTGTGGGTAGAATGAAAAATAGTTTCTTTGCTAAAGAAGGAGAATTGAGGAGAGAGTATGCTAAGAATAAAGTTATGATCCTCCTTATGTATAGAGAAACTCGTCTGAGTTTTGATGACACTAACTCTAACATTGTTTTGCCTAGTGTGTTTACTTCTTTAATGCAGGACTATGATGATGTGTTTGCAGAGGAGATACCTCATGGTTTACCAGCACTTCGAGGTATTGAGCATTAGATCGAGTTCATCCCAGGGGCGGTCATTCCTAATCGACCAGCCTACCGTAGTAACCCTGAGGAAACTAAAGAGCTCCAAAGGCAAGTGGAGGAGTTGATGAGCAAAAGGTACGTATGAGAGAGAATGAGTCCGTGCGCAGTTCCAGTCTTGTTAGTCCCAAAGAAAGATGGCACATGGAGAATGTGCATGGATTGTCGAGCAGTCAATAATATCACTGTAAAGTATCGCCACCTTATCCCTAGATTAGATGATATATTGGATGAATTATATGGATCTTGTATTTTTTCAAAAATTGACCTTAAGAGTGGGTATCATCAGATTATGATGCGGGAATGGAAGAATGGAATAATGTCTTTAAAACAAAATATGGGTTATATGAGTGGCTTGTGATGCCATTTGGGCTTACAAATGCCACCGGTACTTTTATGCGTCTAATGAATCATGTTTTGCGTGCTTTTTTGGGTAAATTTGTAGTCGTATATTTTGATGATATTTTAGTGTACAGTAAGAATTTAGATGAGCATGTAGGACATGTGCGAGCTGTGTTTGATGTTTTGAGGAAAGAATTGTTGTATGCTAACCTTAAAAAATTTGACTTTTGCATGGAAAAAGTGATATTTCTGGGGTATGCCATTAGTGTTCAAGGCATTGAGGTTGATGAAAACAAGGTTAAGGCCATTCTTGAGTGGCCTACACCTAAGAGTATCACTGAGGTTAGAAGTTTCCATGGACTAGCCAGTTTCTATAGGATGTTTGTAAGAGACTTTAGCACTATCGCCGCACCACTTACTGAAGTCATAAAGAAAAATATTGGCTTTCATTGGGGGGAGGAACAATGGAATGCCTTTAAACTTCTTAAAGATATATTATGTTCTACGTCTGTTTTAGCCTTACCTAACTTTAACCAAACTTTCGAGATTGAGTGTGATGCTTCAGGTGTCGGCATTGGGAGAGTTCTTATACAAGAACGATGTCCTATAGCTATCTTCAGTGAAAAGCTAAATGGAGCAGTGCTACGTTACCCGACCTACGACAAAGAGTTTTATGCTCTAGTTAGAGCGGTGGAAACTTGACATCATTACCTATGGCAAAAAGAGTTCGTGATTAACACTGACCATGAATCTCTGCGGCATATCAAAGGTCAAGGAAAACTTAACAAACGACATGCAAAATGGATGGAGTTCGTGGAGACCTTTCCATATGTCATTCGATATAAGCAAGGTAAGAAGAATGTGGTTGCTGATGCACTATCACGCATGTATGCTTTACTTACGTCATTGAGTTCTAAGTTTCTTGGTTTTGACTTTATCAAAGACTTGTATGCAAATGATCATGGCTTCTTTGAGATCTACAATGCATGTGAAAAAGTCGCATGTGGTATATTTTACAGACATGATGATTTTTTATTTAAAGAGAATAAATTGTAGTGCCTAGTTGATTCTATGCGTGAATTATTGGTCCATGAGCACATAGTGGGGGTCTTATGGGTCATTTTGTGTGTTACAACACTTTGGATATCTTGCATGAGTATTTTTATATTGCCTAAAATGAAGATCTGTCATGCCATTGTACTGGGTGCATTACTTGTAGAAAGCAATCTAAAGTTCAACCACATGGGCTTTATACACATTAATTGTTCCTCAAGCACTGTTGGACAATTATGACCCATAGCGTCACTATTTGTACAGATCATGGTGTTGTTGTACAAATTAACTATGTGACAAGGAAATTGCTCTTTTATCATTTGTGATTAGATCACCTAGATGTATAAATGATAGAAGGTCCATATGATTAGTTCCTGGATTGAGATGATATGAGACAATATCAATCCATGAAGGTTTAATCATTAAATATCCCTAGTCGTAGTATTATCGAGATTGGACATCGATAATGCGGAATAGACTAGTATTACACTTGTGCGCGTTGTGAGGGCATAACGGCATAGTTCTCATATATTTGGGTATTGGATACTCATGCAAGTGTAATAGGAGGTTGTGTTTTACCGATGGTACGGAAAACAGCTTCGCTCTGGATAGACCCCTCGGAATTCCATTGGTAGTATGACTATGTGTCTATGGAAGTCCGAAATCAGGGTAGGTGTATTTGGTCTTAACCTGAGACTTGCACCGCTAATACTTGCGACAATCGGTATGCTTTAGTTTTGGTCGTCCAGGGCTTTAACCGGTTCTGTGTACGCCTCTGCTGGGTATATCGAGAATCGTAGTGTATTGGGTGTGATGTCAAGAGGAGTATCACTCCAGTCATAGTGGAGATGATGTCATGTAGGATACGGTACTAGTGCTCTTAAGTACTGCAGTCATCGGGATATTATGACTAGGTCATGTATGTCTGATTATAGAGACTAGTTACCAGACATCCGACATGTGCTTCGTACGAGGCAGACACATTCCAGCCCCAGGCCTAGCACGTGACATCCGATACTGGATCGCAATATGCAATACTACGTATAATACGCCTGACATAGATTATATATTCCAGTAAGAATATTTCTGGAGAATTGGGTAGGCACGGTGCTTTGCTAGAAGCCAACCATGTCTTGTAAATCGGTAAGCACGTGGTACGAGGTACGCACGTATTCGGATAATCTGATGACCGTATTTACTGCCAGCATATCCAGGGATCTCTTGGGTCGCTTCCCAAAGATTCACCGATGACAGTTGACTCGAATTAGAATTAATTTGGGATTAATTAAGAGAGAGAATTAATCTAGGATTAATTAAGATGGAGAAAATTAATCTGGGATTAATTGAGGTATTATTTAATCTGGGATTAAATGTGTTCGGAAGAGAGAGAACGCGATTAATTTGGAATTAATCGGTAGAATAAATTTAATAGTTAAATTTAATTTTTCTATTTAATTTATTCGTATGGGCTAAAATTAATATATCGGATATTAATATGAATTGGATTTCATTACGATATTAAAGTTGGACTTTAATACGAGCGAACGAATTAATTTAGAATAATTCGTAAACGGCATTCGTAATATATTTACGAGGCGTCGTCATTTAATTAAATTAGATTTAATTATTTAGCACGGAAATTCGTTTAATCGGATTAAACGAATCCGAGCCGCGGTAAACATTCGTAGAATCCATTTGTATTTTGAATTCAAATGTGGGGCCCACTTCACATGTGGTAGTTGGGAGGGTAGTTGGCATTTATGCCAAGCCACCAACCATCCAACCACCTTGTAATGGTTTTGGTAAAACCATTTACCCAACCACCTAGTTTAGGTGAAAAGGGTAAAAGGGATTTTACCAAAAGCCTTCTCTCTCTCTTCACTTCCAACACAACACTTGAAACAAAATGAAAACCCTAATACTCTCCTCCATGGGCGTGAACTTGAGCCTTTCCTCTCTTTGATTTTGTTGCAAAATCAACAAAGCTAGCACTTCATGGAATCAACTAAGGTGATAGGGAAACCAACTCAAAGCTTGGAATCATCAAAGGAAGGATCTTGGAGATCTTCATTGAAACAACTCAAAGCTTGGAATCATCAAAGGAATGATCTTGGAATCCAACTCAAAGCTTGGAATCAACAAAGGAAGGATCTTGGAGATCTTCTTCTCAAAAAATTTAATAGCTCAAATCCATTCAATGTAAGTTATTCCGCAACTTATAATGAATTTATGAACACCTTTTCTTGCTTATTAGATCTTTGGCATGTTCTAGGAACACTAACAATGGTATCAGAGCCAATTTTAAGCATGAAAATTTTAGGGTTCATGAGACTAAAATTTGGGGCTTTTATGTTTTGAGCATGATTTCTTCAAATTGATGCTTTGAGCATGCTTAGATTATGTTAACTTAGAGTTGTGCATGATTAGATTTGAGAAAATTTGATTGGATCAAAAATTTTAATTTCCCTTAGTGTGGCCGAAACTCACTGTAATGGACTGCATGTTTTTTAATTTTTTGTAACATGAAATGATGTGTTTAAATGCATTTTTAAATTTTGATTGTTGGTTTGATTGGATTAGAATCAAAGTCAATAAAGTTTATGTTAAAATCGAAGAGCATGTTGAGCATGAAATGATGTGTTTTGGCTTCAATTTGTGTTGAGCATGAATTGATGGATTAAGCATGATTAATTAAGTTAATTGGTATTTTTGAAATTTGAGTTTAATTAATTAATCATGGCTAATACACTTTAATTAAAGTAATTGTGATATTTGGAATATTATAATTATGTTAATAAGCCTTTAATTATGAATTGGGCTAAAAGTGTGTATTTGGGCTTAATGGGCTTGGTTTGACCAAGTTTGGTTTTGGACTTTTGGATTGGATCCAATTGGGCCCAAAACCAATTCCATAAAGTCCAAATACATCACTTGGCCCTTTAAAGAATTTAATTGGGCCTAATGGGCCTAAATTAATTTGTAGGCAATAGAGTGATTCCTATTGGGCCTTGGAATTTTGGGTTTGACCCATTATGGCCAAAGCCCATGCCTTAAGAATTAATTAAAAGCCCATTGGACTTTAATTAAATGACATTGGATGTTATTGGGCCTTTGAGACCCATTGAGATTGGATTTGGAATCCAAGTCTTTGAGGCTTGTAAATAAGTGTAAATATTTAATTTGGAATTAATTGGAATTAGTATTGAATACAAATAAATTGGATTTAAAGTTGTAGTTCAATATAATTCAAGAATACTTACTTTGAGTATTTATTCTTAACGAGTTTGACTCACGCAAATCAAATCGTTGTATGAACATTATATGGTCATTAATTCAAAGATTAATTAATTGGATTAGATTGATTGAATAACATGATTTGTATGAATACATGAATGTGTTGTATGAATAATGTATATCGGATGGATATAAAAGGGCAAGGGCAGTTTTGGAAATTATTGTAATAAGTTTAGAATTATTAAATTGGACCTACGTGTCCAGCCTTTTATCTCCTTTCTTATTGTATTTCTCTTCTCACCTATTCCCCTCAATGTAAATGAGGTTTCTTTATTGTATTTTGTAATTGGGTAGAATTAGAATAGTTCTAGTCGGGGAGAGGAAAGGGAGTGATTTTTTCTAGGAACAATTTGTGAGATATCCATCCGCATATCATTATTAATTTATTTATTTATACGCGCTTTATTATGTGTTTAGAATGCATGTTTAAAGGTGTATGATGATGAGACCTAATCAAAGATAATAAATTGGTTGCCAATTTGCACGCGAAAAACCCTCAAAACATATTAAGTGTTTTTCCTTCCGTTGAGTGATTCTTACTCAAGATCCAAAGTTGGCATTGGTTTGTTGGCCAAAGTCAAGACCTTTGTCAATTGAGGATGTGTTTGAATCATAAGAGTTTTGTTCCATATCGGTGTCTTGTCCAAGTCGTGATTTGTTGGCCAAAGTCAAGATCACTTCTTGTCCATCGACATTGATTACGAAGCTTTCCATGTCAATGGGTTCCGCTTAACTGGGATCATTAAGTTTGTTGTGCCAAAGTCAAGGCTTAGTTGATTCAGAAGAAAAAGGTTAGGTAATATATTTGATATATTGGCATATATAAGATATATGTTTCGGACTTGGATGTCCACCTACTGGATCTAGGAATTGGATGGGATCCAATTGATCTTAGAGATCTACCTAGTTAAGTATCATACAATTTGTTGGCCAAAGTCAGATTGTGGTTATTAACGGGATCCTAGTGTAGGTTTCCATTATAGAGGGAGTGCTAGCCTCATAGGAAACTAGTTCCAAGTATTCTCCCACTTACCCTAATCAATTCGTATTAAATTTGTCTATATTTTAGTTTTCTTTCCATAACGAATATCATATCTTGTTAAATAATTAAATATAGTTGGATACTAATCAAATATCATTAAATAGTTTAGTTGGACTAATATTTAATAGTTGAATTTAACAGTTAGACTGTATTCAAACTACTTCATTTATAGTTGATTATATAATTGGATTATAGTAATTAATATATTTGGATTTCACCAATCATTTATAATGATTATATAATTGGATTATAGTAATCAATATTATTTTGATTTTAACCAATAAAATTGTAATAAGTTATATAGTTAGACTATAGTAATCATTACATTAGATTGTACCTGAAATCGTTGATTAATAGTTGGACTATTAGAATCAAGATTAAATTGAAAGATTAGAGTTTAAAACATTATCCTAGGGAAAATGTGTTTAGACGACTTTAATTTTCAAATTGGGAATAAATTTCAGGATAGTCTTGAAACTAAGAAGTTATTTTATTTGATAAAATAACATCTTAGGCCTAAGCCCGGAGTTAAGCAAATAGTAGAGCATGATCTTTGGAAGATTCATGTGATGATAACTTTAATGTTTAATCCATTATGCTTGCCATAAAGATCCTTAATTTCCTAATCAGAACTAAGGATTAGATCCTTAAAGTATGATGAAGAAATTGAAGGATCTTCATAGATCTATTCTTAGATCTTAGAAGTATTAAATTGCAATTAATAACTCTTGGAGAGTTAATGGCCATTCTCAATGAGATAAAGCCAAAGTTTGCAATAAGGCAAGTAGCGCAAGGCGCACCTTACTTCGATATTCTAAAACCCAAGGCTTGGCCAAAGGCTTCTGGATATAGAAAAAGGCAAAGGCAATCATTACTGTCTTCTAGGAAGACAAAGGACATATCCCAAGATGTTTGCTTAAACTGTTGCAAATGGGATCACTGAAGCGTGACTGCCGTATGGACAAAGCAGACATGAAGGAATTGAAGAAGGGCAAGGCTCTGACTTCAAATATGTTTGTCATAAATATGTTCACTACTTGTATTAAAATTGGGTTTTAAATACTAAGTGTGATACATAAATATGCATTGATGTGCTGAATCTGCTATGAGCAGGATACTGACTTCAATTGAGATTAATCTGCGAATAGGAACGGGACGAAAGTCGCTGTTTTACCATAGATACCTAAGTTTAGGAACTACCCTTCAGGTGTGTACTTAAATTAGGAAACTGTTGTAATGTAACTAGTTTGACTAGAGATATTATCTCTATATCGAGTATACTCATTGCGAGTATACCTTTATATTCTAGAACACTAAAGTGTTTTATTTTATAAAGATGACATTGAGATAAACACATTATATGTGAATAACAATATTATATTTTGAATATAAATAAATCTCAAACATATAACATGACAAACAAATAGCTCAAACTGATTTGATCAGATGAGACTTATTTGTGGCAGTGTTATCTGGGACACAATTAAACAAGACTCGTATATCCACACTTTTGAAGAGTGGATACTAGGACGGATTTGATTCCATTCAAATAATGTATACGAATCTAGTTTATTAGGTAGAGTACCTAAAATACCTTTTACTTGGTAAAAGTGTAAGTTCCACCGATCTATTAGCCCTTGTTCATAGTGACGTAAGTGGGCCCATGTCTAGCTAGGCTAGAGGTGGATATGAATATTTCGTGACCTTTACGGATGTGGCATCGCGTTATGGTTGTGTTTCTTTTGAAGAACATAAATCGAAAACTTTTAGAGTTTCGACACGAAATAGACAAACAGATCGGCTAAAGTATTAAAACATCACGGTTTGACCATGCTGAAAATACTTAAGCAATAAGTTTCTCAAATATTTGAAAGAGTATAGTATTCTTTCAATGAGGACTCCTCCCGGAACACGTCAGTTTGATGGTGTGTCCGAACGGAGAAATCGAATTTTGTTGGACATAATAAGGTTAATCATGAGTCGCTCTGAGCTACCATTTTCCTTCAAATGATAAGCATTAACAGTGCAATACTCATTTTGAATAAGATTCCATGAAAATCTGTTTGACAGACTTCATATTAGATATGAACAGGAAAGAAACCGGGTTTTCTCATTCCTGTTGATTTGGGAATGCTAAGCATATGTTTGGATGATACCAAACAAGAACCCAAATTGGATAAGTGCCAATTGTAGGTTATCCTAGGGAAACCAAAGTATAGTACTTATACAACTCACTTGAGAACAATGTAATTGTTGCTCACCATGCGGTTTTCCTAAAAGGAATACTGATATGCAGTGGTAAGTGGTAGGATAGTAAAACTCGATGAAAATCGGAGTTGTACTGTTCAAGGCACCAAGTCCTTAATGGAACACGAACAGTTCATCATGGATGAAACTATACCAGTAATCTTCGAATACACAAGAACCGCGTAGATCAGAGAGAGTCAGAAAATAACATGGGGTATGGGTTTCTGATCTCACCTCATAAAGATGTCAATCTTTTGAGAAATACCAACTGACTACGTATGAGGAAGTGATACAAGGTATCGACTCCCTATTATGGCAAAGTGCCATGAGTCCGAAATGGATTCCATGTATATCAACTACGTTTGAACACTAGTTGTTGTACCGCAAGGCATTGTGCCTATTGGTACTATATACCAACTGATATGCAGTGGTAAGTGGGATGATAGTAAAACTCGATGAAAATCAGAGTTGTACTGTTCAAGGCACCAAGTCCTTAATGGAACATGAACAGTTCATCATGGATGAAACTATACCAGTAATCTTCGAATACACAAGAACCGCGTAGATCAGAGAGAGTCAGAAAATAACATGGGGTATGGGTTTCTGATCTCACCTCATAAAGATGTCAATCTTTTGAGAAATACCAACTGACTACGTATGAGGAAGTGATACAAGGTATCGACTCCCTATTATGGCAAAGTGCCATAAGTCCGAAATGGATTCCATGTATATCAACTACGTTTGAACATACGTGGATGGCAGCATACCAACGTACTAAGCTAGGCTTGTAGTGGAAAGGTATCGTTATCAACATTGTGTTGATTACAATGAAACCTTTTACCTGTTGCCATGGATAAATCCATTTGGATCATGCTTGCTGATGCTGCATGTTTCATTCATGAAATATGGCAGCTGAACGTCAAAATCGTTTTCCTTAAACGGAAACCTTTTTGGAGGATGTTTATAACATCTTGACGGTTTTGTCGTACCAAAACTAGCAAATAGGATTTGCAGGTTATTCGATCCATGTATGGATAGAAGTAAGCATTGGGTTCTTGGAACTATCGTTTTGATGTAATCATAATGGTGTATGATTTGATTCAAAACGAATATGATTCTTGTGTATATAAGGAGGTTAGTGGGAGCGCACTGAAAGTGATTGTCCTAAATAATGATGATATGTCATTTCTTGGAAATGATATTCCCATATTACAATCGGTGAAAGCTTGGCTTTCATGAAAAATTCTTCGTAGAATTCTTGGAGAAACAACCTTTATTCTAGGAATAAAGATCTATTGGGATAGATTTAAAGTTGTTAACACTCTCCGAGAACTCGTACATTGAAAAATGTACGTGACCTGGTGTCTCATATGCTTTGAGCATATGGAGTCACAAACAGGTCAATCTAAGTGATAGTCACTGGATTGATATTAAGAACATCCGTTAGTATCTTAGAGAACTAAGGATGATGTCTTAAACTATGGAGAATGAGAACTTGAAGTGACTGTGATCATTGCTGAAGTTTCCTAACCGATAAAAACAACGGTACTATACAGTTTGAATAACGGAACAGTGAGCTGGAAATCTTCCAAGCAAGATACTGTTACCGAATAAACAACAAATGCGGGTTATTGATGCGGCTGAGGCAGCAATAGAAGCCATTTGGGTCGATGATAAATCTAATTAGATTAGATATAGTTCTACTAGCAGCTGAGCTAGGCGTCAGCACAGGCTAAAGAATTAATGGTCTCATCAACGATCCAGATAAATACTTCGACTATTCATCTGATTCGTTTGGATCATACATCGTGACGATGTGATGATCGTATAAATTGCATCAGATGATAATCATACAAATCCGCTGACGAAAGCCTTTCCTCAGCAGTTTGAGCGAACCGTACATAGTTCAGGTGTATGACACTCGAGTGACTGGCTATAGGCCAAGTGGGAGATTGTTGGACAATTATGACCCATAGCGTCACTATTTGTACAGATCATGGTGTTGTTATACAAATTAACTATGTGACAAAGGAAATTATTATTTTATCATTTGTGATTAGATCACCATAGATGTATAAATGATAGAAGGTCCATATGATTTGTTTCTGGATTGAGATTATATGAGACGGTATCAATCCACGAAGGTTTAATCATTAAATATCCATAGTCGTAGTATTATCGAGATTGGACATCGATAATGCGGAATAGACTAGTATTACACTTGTGCGCGTTGTGAGGGCATAACGGCATAGTTCTCATATATTTGGGTATTGGATACTCATGCAAGTGTAATAGGAGGTTGTGTTTTACCGATGGTACGGAAAACAGCTTCGCTCTGGATAGACCCCTCGGAATTCCATTGGTAGTATGACTATGTGTCTATGGAAGTCCGAAATCAGGGTAGGTGTATTTGGTCTTAACCTGAGACTTGCACCGCTAATACTTGCGACAATCGGTATGCTTTAGTTTTGGTCGTCCAGAGCTTTAACCGGTTCTGTGTACGCCTCTGCTGGGTATATCGAGAATCGTAGTGTATTGGGTGTGATGTCAAGACGGAAGTATCACTCCAGTCATAATGGAGATGATGTCATGTAGGATACGGTACTAGTGCTCTTAAGTACTGCAGTCATCGGGATATTATGACTAGGTCATGTATGTCCGATTATAGAGACTAGTTACCAGACATCCGACATGTGCTTCGTACGGGGCAAACACATTCCAGCCCCAGGCCTAGCACGTGACATCCGATACTGGATCGCAATACGCAATACTACGTATACTACGCCTGACATAGATTATATATTCCAGTAAGAATATTTCTGGAGAATTGGGTAGGCATGGTGCTTTGCTAGAAGCCAACCATGTCTTGTAAATCGATAAGCACGTGGTACGAGGTACGCACGTATTCGGATAATCCGATGACAGTATTTACTGCCAACATATCCAGGGATCTCTTGGGTGGCTTCCCAAAGATTCACCGATGACAGTTGACTCGAATTAGAATTAATCTGTGATTAATTAAGAGAGAGAATTAATCTGGGATTAATTAAGTTGGAGAAAATTAATCTGAGATTAATTGAGGTTTTATTTAATCTGGGATTAAATGTGTTCGGAAGAGAGAGAACGCGATTATTTTGGAATTAATCGGTAGAATAAATTTAATAGTTAAATTTGATTTTTCTATTTAATTTATTTGTATGGGCTAAAATTAATATATCGGATATATTAATATGAATTGGATTTCATTACGAAATTAAAGTTGGACTTTAATACGAGCGAACGAATTAATTTAGAAGTAATTCGTAAACGGCATTTGTAATATATTTACGAGGCGTCGTCATTTAATTAAATTAGATTTAATTATTTAGCGACGGAAATTCGTTTAATCTGATTAAATGAATCCGAGCCGCGGCAAACATTCGTAGAATCCATTTGTATTTTGAATTCAAATGTGGGGCCCACTTCACATGTGGTAGTTGGGAGGGTAGTTGGCATTTATGCCAAGCCACCAACCATCCAACCACCTTGTAATGGTTTTGGTAGAACCATTTACCCAACCAACTAGTTTAGGTGAAAATGGTAAAAGGGATTTTACCAAAAGCCTTCTCTCTCTCTTCACTTCCAACACAACACTTGAAACAAAATGAAAACCCTAATACTCTCCTCCATGGGCGTGAACTTGAGTCTTTCCTCTCTTTGATTTTGTTGCAAAATCAACAAAGCTAGCACTTCATGGAATCAACTAAGGTGATAGGGAAACCAACTCAAAGCTTGGAATCATCAAAGGAATGATCTTGGAGATCTTCATTGAAACAACTCAAAGCTTGGAATCATCAAAGGAATGATCTTGGAATCCAACTCAAAGCTTGGAATCAACAAAGGAAGGATCTTGGAGATCTTCTTCTCAAAAATTTTAAAAGCTCAAATCCATTCAATGTAAGTAATTTCGCAACTTATAATGAATTTATGAACACCTTTTATTGCTTATTAGATCCTTGGCATGTTCTAGTAACACTAACAGCACCGTGGGTAGATATTTCCATGGATTTTGTGTTAGGATTGCCTAGATCTATGAAGGGTCGAGACTCTATTTTTGTTGTAGTTTACCGTTTTAGCAAGATGACACATTTTATTGCATGTCATAAATCAGATGATGCTACACACATTGCTGACTTATTTTTTTGTGAAGTTGTTCCCTTACGTGGGGTGCCACGGAGTATAGTATCAGACAAAGATGCGAAGTTGTTAAGTCATTTTTGGAAAATTTTATAGGGTAGGATGGGAACTAAACTCTTATTTTCCACCACTTGTCACCCACAAACTGACGGTCAAATTGAAGTCGTTAACATGACCATGTCTCAGCTATTACGTACTGTTATTTCTAAGAATTTGAAGTCATGGGAAGAATGTTTACCTTTCATTGAGTTTGCATATAATCGTAGTATTCATTCCACTACTTCTTATTCTCTTTTTGAAATTGTGTATGGATTTAACCCACTAACACCTCTGGATTTATTGCCTTTGTCCGTTGATGAGAGGGTTAGCCTGGATGGAAAGCGCAAGGCCGACTTGGTCAAATCCATACATGAGAAAGCACGAAAATACATTGAGAAGAAGAATGAACAATATGCCACGCATTCCAACAAGGGTAGACGTCGTGTCTCTTTCGAACCAGGTGATTGGGTTTAGGTGCACATGCGGAATGAGCGCTTCCCAAAGCAACGACAGTCCAAACTCGAACCCAGAGGCGATGACCCATTTCAGATTCTTGAGAAAATAAATGACAATGCCTACAAAGTGGATTTTCCAGGTGAGTATAATGTTTCTGCGTCATTTAATATTTCTGATATTTCTTTGTTTGATGCAGATTCGAGGTCGAATCCTTTCGAGGAAAGGGGGAATGATGAGGCCCATGATGCAGCCCATGATGGACGGGCCACCACAGTGCATGTTCCAGAAGGTCCAATCACGAGGTCTCGAGCTAAGAAGATCCAGGAAGCTATGCATGGATTCATACAGAAGATTGTATCTGACTATGCCTGCACTTCTACTACATTGAGTATAGGCTTGAAGTTGGACGAACCCAAGATGGCGAATCTTATTCAGGCCGTGGAGCAATGAGATACTTAAGCCCATTTTATTATAGTTATTTGAGAATTGTTATTACTTTATGTAGGGCTTGGCATTTGTTTTATTTCGGCCCTTTTATTTATGTTTGAGTGTTTTTCGTTAGATTATTTTTTTATGTTTGGGAATTAGGTTAAGCGTGCAAGGGTTTGCACATGGGGATATCTTAGCTTAGTTATAGGATACACGTCTGTTGGCGTGTTGGTAGTTTCATCTTTTATCCTTTTGGGTTAGGGTTTTGGTTGAAGCCTCCTTATAAAAGGCTAACTTTTTGGTTATGTTTAACAACTTTTCTTCAATAAAAATTACAACAATTTTCGTGAACATTGAGAAACCCTCAATTTGTTCTCACTGGTTTTGGCTTATCAAAGGTCTGCTAACCCTTTTTGGCGCCCCATTAGCACTCTAGGTTTCTGTTGCTTGTTCTTCAGAGGTTTATAGTTTTTTATCCGAACTGTCTTGGCTTTCTTAGGAACGATTTTAGTCTTGTGTGGGTTTGTCTGGCTTTGCTCCATGCAGGTTCTCATCATGGAGTCCCCAATGTTGAGAGGTTGAAGCCATCTTCTACAACTGCCTTTGGAGATTGGTATTGTTGCTCCGCATCATGAGATTTTCCTCTTCCAGCGCTCGTAATCATTCTTGAAGAGCATCCAACTGAGCAGATACGGAGTTTGGTGTGTTCTCGTTTCCGGAAGCCATGGTTGAACTGAGAGTTTAACTGTAGGTTGAGAGATTTTTGTTTTTCATGAATTGATGATGCCCCACGGTGGGGGCCAAATTGTAGACGTTGAATTTCACATTCGACCTACAATGAGAATTTGTTTGACTGGGGCACTGGCGATCCTGCAAAACAAGGACCTTGTCAAAACCAAGTCTGACAACATAACTCTGTGCACTATAAAATCTCTATAACTGCTCGAAGCTCAGATTAACAACTAAATCTATTAGTGGCCTTAGAGGTATTACGAAGATGGTCAAGATTTTCATCCTCTCAGCAGAAATTGGTAAATCAAAACTTCAGGATTAGAAGACAATAACACAATATATAAAGTAAAACATACAATAACAAAACAAATTCATTACAAAATATAGTCAAAAAATCTAAAACTTTTACTATCAGCATTGTTAGTGTCCTACACATGCCACAAGAGCACTAAGATGATTTGTGTGTGAATAAACGATAAAATTTGCGGAAAAAACTTACATTGATCGGTTAAGGATTTTCGAAAATTCCTTGGATGATTGAAGCTCCAAGCTTGAAGATGAGTTCTAAACTCTTGGGTGAGTTTCACTATCACCTTAAATCAACTCACAAAGTGCTAGCTTGATGAATTTTTGCAACAAAAAATTCAAGAACAAGAGGGAGCAATGTTCGGCCAATGAGGGAGAGAGAGAAGTTTTGTGTTGTGTTCACTTGTGTTTCCAAAACCAAGTTGTTGTGTGTTATTGTTTTCAAAAAACAAGGTTGGTTAAAAGTAAGTGGTTTTGTGTATTAATTAAACCAATTACTTTTGCCAACTACCACCATCACATTTGACAAGTGATGTGAGTGAAGTGAGTCCCACCACTTTAAATTCAAAATTCAAGTTGGCTCACACAATTAGACTTTGGGCCCGGGTTTGATTAATCCGACTAAACGAATTTTCCGTCGCTAAATAATTAAATCCAATTTAATTAAATAATGATGCCTCGCAAAATTATTACGAAAGTCGCTTACGAATTAATTCCAAATTAATTCGTTCGCTTGAATTAAAATCCAATTTTAATTTCGTATTGAAATCCAATTTCAATTAATATATCCGATATATTATTTTAGCCCAAATAAATAAATTAAATAGAAAAATCCAATTTAACTATTAAATTTATTTTACCGATTAATTCTAAATTAATCACGTTCTCTCTTCTGTACGAATTTAATCCCAGATTAATTCTTGCCGCAATTAATCTCAGATTAATTTTCTCTCTCATAATTAATCCCAGATTAATTCTATTAGAGTCAAATGTCATTGGTGAATCTTTGGGAAGCGACCCAAGAGATTCCTAGATATGTTGGCAGTAAATTCGGTTGTCGGACTATCCGACACGTGCGTACCCAGTACCACGTTCTCACCAATTTACAAGACATGGTTGGCTTATAGAAAAGCACCGTGCCTATCCAATTCTCCAGAAATATCCACAGAGGAATATTATATGTATCAGGCGTAGTAATACTAATGTAATGCGTAATACGATCCAGTATCGGATGTCACATGCTAGGCCTGGGGCTGGCTCTGTGTCTACCCCGTACGAAGCATATATCGGATCACGAGTAACTAGTCTCTGTAATCAGAAAGTCATGACCTAGTCATACTTTCCCGATAGCTGCAGTTTTTAAGAGTATTATTACAGTATCATGTGTGACCATCATCTCCATATGACTGAAGTGATACTCTCATCTTAACATCACATCCAATACACTACGATTCTCAGTAAACCAAGTATACGCATACACAGAACCTGTTAAAGTTCCGGACAACCAATACCAAAGCAAACTGATTGTCGCAAGTACTAGCGACGTAAGTCTCAGGTTAAAGATCACATACACCTACCCTGATTCGGATTCCCATAGACATATAGTCATACTACCAATGGGATTCCGAGGGGTCTATCCAGAGCGAACTATTCCCGGTCCAACGACTAACAGAACCTCTTATCACACTTGCATAAGTATCCAATACTTAAACATATGAGAACTATGTCGTTAAGCTTCCATAACGCGCGCAAGTGCAATACTAGTCTATTCCGCATTTTCGATGTTCAGTCTTGATAATACTACGACTATGGATATTTAATGATTAGACTGTTCGTGGATTAATACTATCGCATATCTTATTAATCCGATTTAACCATATGGACTTTTATCATTTTATATATATATCCAAGTAATCCAATTACAATAATGATAAAATAACAATTTCCTTTTGTCACAAAGTTAATTTGTACAAAAACACAATGTTTATTACAAATAGTGATTTTATAGGTCATAATTGTCCAACAATCTCTCACTTGGCTCATAGCCAATCACTCAAGTATCTAACACATGAACTATGTACATGTCGCTCAAACTTTTGCTGAGAAATAGCTTTCGTTAGCGGATCTGCAATGTTGTCATCTGATGCGATCTTTTCGATCTTCACATCGCCACAATGTATGATCTCACGAATCAGATGAAACCGTCGAAGTACATGCTTGGATCGTTGATGAGACCGCGGTTCTTTAGCCTGTGTTATAGCCCCGTTATTGTCACAATACAAATTTACGGGCTCAGCTGCTAACGGAACTACTCCTAATCCAATTAGGAATTTATGGATCCAAACTGCTTCTTTTGTTGCCTCAGCTGCATCAATATATTCCGCTTCTATTGTTGAATCGGCAACAGTCTCTTACTTGGATGATTTCCAGCTCACTACTCTGTTGTTCAAATAAAATATGTACCCAAATTGTGACTTACAGTCGTTTTTATAGGTTTGGAAACTTGCATCGGCGTACCCAATCGCCTTAAGTTCTCCTTCCACATAGACTAAGAAAGCATCCTTAGTTCGTCTAAGATACTTAAGGATGTTCTTTACAGCAATCCAGTGACCATCACCTGGATCAGTCTGATAGCGACTGCACATGCTTAAAGCATATGAGACATATGGTCGCGTACATATCATGGCGTACATGATCGATCCGACTGCGGAAGCATACGGGATCCGACTCATTACATCTCTCTCATCTTTAGTTTTAGGACACATGTCATTAGATAGAGAGACGTCATGTGACACTGGAAGCAGCCCCCTCTTAGACTGATCCATGTTGAATCTCTTCAACACTTTGTCAATGTACGAGCTCTGGGAGAGTCCTAGCAGCTTTCTAGATCTATCCCGGTAGATCCTTATTCCTAGAATAAAAGCTGTTTCTCTCAAGTCTTTCATGGAGAATTTTAATGAAAGCCAAGCTTTCACCGGTTGTAGCATGGGAATGTCATTGCCTAAAAGCAATACATCATCAACATATAGGACAATGAATGTCAGTGCACTCCCACTAACCTTCTTATATACACAAGAATCATCTTCGTTTTGAATGAAACCATATTCTTTTATGATCTCATCAAAATGTTGGTTCCAAGAACGTGATGCTTGCTTTAATCCATAAATGGATCGGTTTAACTTGAAAACCTTGTTTGCATGTCTTGGTACGAAAAAACTGTCTGGTTGTTACATATAAACATCCTCCAAAAGGTTTCCGTTAAGGAAAACGGTTTTGACGTCCATCTGTCATATTTCATAATCGAAATATACAGCTATAGCAAGCATTATCCGAATGGATTTAATCATGGAAACGGGTGAAAAAGTTTCGTCGTAATCGACACCATGTCGTTGACGATACCCTTTCGCTACAAGCCTAGCTTTGTACGTTTGTATGTTGCCATCCATGTCTGTCTTTTTCTTGAAGACCCATTTACAACCAATAGGCTTAATGCCTTCTGGTGCATCAACCAGTGTCCAAACTTGGTTGGTATACATGGAATCCATTTCAAACTTCATGGCATCCTGCCACAAAGCGGAGTCGATACCTTGTATCGCTTCCTCATACATAGCTGGTTCATCTTCCTTAATAAGATTAATATCTACATGAGGTGAGATCAGAAACCCATACCTCTCAAGTTGTTTTCTGACACTCTCCAACCTACGCGGTTATTGTGTATTAGAAGATTGTACAATGGTCTCATCCCTGATGGACTCTTCGTGTTCTATGAGGGGTTCGGTGCCAATAATAGTATCACTCTAATTTTCATCGAGTTATACTTTCCTCCTACTTGCCACTACATTAATGAATTCATTTTCTAGGAAAACCGCATTGAGAGCAACAAATGTTTTGTTCTCTTGTTGGTTGTAGAAGTAATATCATTTGGTTTCCCTATGATAACGTACAAATAGGTACTTATCCAATTTGGGTTCTAGTTTGGTACTATCCAAACTTTTAACGTATGCCCATCATCCTCAAATCTTCAGGAATGAGAAACCTGGTTTCTTTCCTGTCCATATTTCATATGGAGTCTGTCCAACAGACTTTGACGGAACCTTATTCAAAATAAGTATTGCACTGTTTAATGCGTATCCCCAGAAGGAAATTGGTAGCTCTATGCGACTCATCATTGACCTTACCATGTCCAACAAAGTTCGGTTTCTCCGTTCGGATACACCGTTCAATTGAGGTGTTCCGGGAGGAGTCCACTATGAAAGAATACCATGTTCTTTCAAGTAATGTTGAAACTCATTGCTCAAGTATTCTCCACTGCGGTCCGACCATAATGTTTTAATACTTTTGCCCGTCTGTTTTTCTACTTCGTGTCGAAACTCTTTGAATTTCTCAAAAGTTTCTGACTTGTGTTTCATGAGATACACATAACCATAACGTGATGCATCATCTGTAAAGGTTACGAAGTATTCATATCCACCTCTAGTCTGGCTAGACATAGGCCCGCAAACGTCACTATGAACTAGGGCTAACAGTTCGGTGGCACGTACACTTTTACCACTACAATGTGTTTTAGGCATTTTGCCTAATAAATAAGATTCGCAGACATCATATGAATTGGGATCAAATCCGTCCAAGTATCCATATTTCGAAAGTGTGGATATACGAGTCTTGTTAATGTGTCCCAGATGACAATGCCACAGATAAGTTTCATCTGTTTTACTCATTTTGAACCTTTTATTTGTCATGTTATATGTTTGAGATTCGTTTATATTCAAAATATAAAGACCATTATTAACATCTGTTGTACATATCAAAACATCATCTTTATATACAAAACACCCAGTGTTCCGGAATACAAAGGTATACCTGCATCGGGTTAAACAAGATACATAGATGATATTCCTAGTCAAACTAGGTATAAAATAACAGTCCCCTAAGTTAAGTACATGCCCCGAAGGCAGATTCAAAATATAGGTGCCAACGGCCAAAACGACGACTCTTGTCTGTAGACAACGGAACCTGGGCGACGCCGTTCCTAGGCTCGCGGCCTAGTTGGGAAGTACTGAATAACGTGGAGTCGCCACCCGGTGTGAACCGGGACAAATATTTAAGGCCGCACTCACCCCTCGCAAGGGAAGACCTCAAACCGTTGGGTTCGGAATGGTCCCTTACTTATGTCACTTGTAATGAAAGGATTTATGTAATAATCTAATCAAGCTTAAGTAACACTTATTTCCAAGAGTATCATGCTTCCAAATTCTCATATGCAAAATAAAACTTATGTACACATTTCACATATATCTCACGTTTAAAATTGCATGCTTAACATATATCAAAATAGCAACGAACATACAACTTCATTTGCATATTACATTCAGGAAAACACAAGCACACATATTAACCATACAAGCACACATATGGGCACTTTTCCAAGCGGTACGTGGAATTGTATCCCAAGTACAGACCGCACTACCGTCTATTCGGAATCGGCTACGGAATTTACGTCTGGGTTTCCATCCGATATACCGCAAGAAATAATACTCAAATGTTATCATGACATAAGCATATGAATTGTAATACATTAACATATTTGTATTTATACATGTGGAGATAGCTACTAGGAAAACTATGCATGAAACCTAATGAAGAGGACTCAGTTCAGTGTGTTCACGTTCGTGTAGCGTTCGTAAACGCGTTCGAATGGAAATGAAACAGAATGCTCGCGTTCGTATGGCGTTTGATAACGCGTTCGAACGGAAATGAAACAGAATGCTCACGTTCGTATGGCGTTTGTTAACGCGTTCGAACGGAAATGAAACAGAATGCTCACGTTCGTATGGCATTTGTTAACGCGTTCGAACAGAAATGAGACCTGATGCATGATAAGGCAAAATGTATGTGCGTTCGAGTTGCGTTCGTAAACGCGTTCGAACGGGAACAGACCTGATGCATGAAATGGGACGCAATACATAAACACAAAATAAAGGGGCGCGGCGAAGTACTGCCGTAAAGGTGGCCTTTTGAGGCTCTTGATCTCTCAAAGAGAGGACCTTTAGACCAACATACTAAGCCCATGCGCTCGACTGAATCATGCATACAAAGAATTAAAAGTAATGATATTAAACATAGTGTGCCCGATTGAACGTATCTTGTATCTAACCGAGCACACATCAACCGGCGCGGTAAAGCATCGTGGTAAAGGGCTTTAGCCCCTCCCCATAGGGGATCTCACATCGCACTTACTAAACCCATGCGCTCGGTTGAATCATGCATACGAAAATAAAGACAATCATATCAAACTAGGTATGCTCGATTGAACGTATCTCGCATTCAACCGAACACACATCAATCGGTGCGGCAAAGCGTCGTGGTGAAGGATTTTAACCCATCCAATTAGGGAACCTTTCATCGCACTTACTAAGCCCATGCACTCGATCATATCATATGAGAATAAGCAACATACAGAATTTAAATGACAAGAAATAAATAAATAAAAGCAACACAAAACAAGAGAATGTGTCGTTTACTCAAGTGGTACGTGGAGTTGTATCCCAAGTACAGACCGCACAACCGTCCATTCGGATTCGGCTACAGAATTTATGTCTGGGTTTCCATCCTATATACCACAAGAGACGACACTCTTCCATTTCATTCAAGCCACAACATGCATCCATAAACGACTCTCATGCGAATAGAATTTAATAATAATAAAAAAACGAATATAAACTAATGAAAAGGTACCCTCAGGTCTAACCTTTTAAGCTGTCTCTCGGACTCATGTTTCACAAAAATCGGAAGGGGGTAAAGCTCCGCAACTTTTCTGGTTCACTGGTTCACTGTTCTCGTTCGTTGTCTTACTGTTTTGAGTCCGTTTTTCTACTGTTTCCTTGTGGTTTCGCTGCCGTCTCCTCTTTATCTTTTGCTTACTCTTTTTGGGTGTGTTCTTCCTCTAATTTTTATGTGTGTTGTGTATGAGCTAGAGACTAGGGTTGAGAAGGTTGGTGAAGGGTTCTTTTTATAGGCAAAGGGTTGGGCTTGACAATGAAAGGGATTTGGCTAATTGAAGAGGGATTTGATTTGGTTTGGTTTAGGAATGCAAGGGATTTGATTTGGTTTGGTTTAGGAATACAATATTTTAGATTGGTAATTATCTTATTAGATTAGGAAGTCAAACATATGATTGGCTTTAATTGGTTGATTGATTTTAACTTGGTATGATTATATTTTTGATTTAGTATGTGATTTGTTTAATTTAGGCATGATTTTAGTTTAAGTTGGTAATTGTTTATTTTATGTTTGGTATATGTTTTATTTAATTATTTAATTATTATCTTATTTAGTTAATGTTTTAATTAATATTTATTTATTTAAATTGGGATGTGTTTTATGGGCTTTGGGGGGCTAATTGGGCTGGATGTGAGGCTAGCAGCAAAACCAGAATTACCGACACTGTTCGAACGCTTCATCGAACGCGGCACGAACGCCCGCAATCCGTTTGACGTTCGAACGTAAACACGAACGCAGCACTAACGAAAACAGTGAACCTTGTTTATTCTGAATTTCCCCTTCCGATGTCCGTTTCCCGTGACCTCCGTGACTTAAAAGGTAGTGTCTCCAAAATGAGACTCATCATAGGGACTTATGTGTAAAAATGCAGTGCCTACATTGTCCCATTTCGGACTCGGAGGTCGATCTCTCCTGAAGCCAGTCTCGTGCTAATCTGCAGATCCTGCACATCAGTACATATGTGAGTACCATATCCAGAATCAAAAATCTAATTTTTAAAACCAGTAGTGGACATGTTTATTTCAATAACAGACATACCTAAAGTCGGAGCCTTGCCCGCCCTCGCTTCCTTCAAGTCCGCCTGGTACTTACGGCAGTCACGTTTCCAGTGACCTCGTTTGCCACAATGTAGGCAGACATCATGGGATATGTCATTCATCTTCCTAGAATACTATGATGATTTAATTTTGCTCTTTTTCTTTTTCTTCTTCACACCCCCAGAAGCCTTCGGCCAAGCCTTGGCCTTCTTGGATGTCGAAGTAAGATGCGCCTCGCGCTTCTTGTCTTTTTGAAGCTCTGGCTCTGCCTCTTTCAGCATTGCCATCAACTCTCCAAGAGTTTTCTCTTGGTCCATCATATTATAGTTCATGATGAACCCGCCCCAGCAATCGAGCAGAGACTATAAGATCGAATCTATAGAAGTCTCGGCCTCAAAGGTAATGCCCAGCTGACCTAGCTGTTTGATGTCAGCAATCATCTGCGACACGTAGTGATTGATAAATGTACCTTCTGACATACGCGAGCGAAAGAGCTTCTTTTGCGATTCGTACTTGTGAGATCTAAGGTTAGATCTGTGAAGGTCCTTCAATTTCAACATCATTTGGTAGGGATCCAATCCTTTGTTCTGGCGATGAAATTGAGGGGTCATTGTAGCAAGCATGACGGAATGAGCAGTAAATTTGTCATCTCGATGAGTCTTCCAAAGCTCATGATCAACTGCCCGCTCTTGTCCCGGCTCAGGCCCGAGAGATCTCTCTATGACATAGAGCAACTTCTCGGCTCCCAGGACTATCCTGAGATTCATCTCCCAATCTGGAAAATTCACGCCGTTAAAGACATTCTCGCCAATGATAATGTCTCTAACGCTAATTCTTCCAGCCATCTTGATTGCTATAGTCCAACTATCCAATCAACGATTTCAGGTACACTCAAAATGTAATGGTTACTATAGTCCAACTATATAACCAACTACAAGTGGAGTAGTGTTTGAGTACAATTTAACTGTTCAAGAAAACAATAAAATAATTAGTCCAACTAATATTTATAATGATGATAAATAATAAAAGACCGCGTATTGGCGAGTATTAAATGAAATTACAAATTTAATACAAGCCTCCCACTAATTTTCGGCGAGCCTCTAACCCTCCGTTGAGTACTCGGGAAACCTAGCTTCCTAGTGGGCTAGGATCCCGTTAAATAACACACAACCTTGATTTTGGCCAACAAGTTGTATGAAATTTAACTAGGTAGATCTCTAAGATCAATTGGATTTCATCTAATTCCTAGATCCGGTAGGTGGACCTCCAAGTCTAAAATATATATCCAATATATTTCCTAACTTGTTTCCTCTGAATCAACTAAGCCTTGGCTTTGGCTCAACAAGCTTAATGATTCCAGTTAAGCGCGACCGATTGACAGTGGGAAAACTTCGTAATCCACGTCGATGAACAGAAGTGACCTTGACTTTGGCCAACAAATCACAACTGCCCAAGACATGCGATGTATAACAAAGCTTTCATGGTTCAAACACATCCGCGATGGACAATGATCTTGACTTTGGCCAACAAATCAAAGTCAATCTTGAATCTTGAGAAAGAACCACTCAATTGAAGGAAAACACTTAATATTAAAGTGAGGGTTTTTCGTAAATTGGCAACCAATTTATTATCTTTGATTAGGTCTCATCATATACCCTTAAACATGCATTCTAAAAGCATAATAAGGCACGATAAAATTTAATAATGATATGCGGATGGATATATAATACAATTTGTTCCTAGAACAAATCACTCTCTTTCCTCTCTCCCGTTAGCACTTTACATTCTTCTACTTAATCACATAATACAATAAGAAACCTCATTTACATTGAGGGGAATTGGTGAGAAGAGAAATATAAAGAGTATAAGAGGTGATAGGCTGGACATGCATGTACAATTTCAAATAAATACTATATTTACAACAATTTCCAAAATTGCCCTCACCCGTCTAATATCTATCTGACATACATTATTCATACAAATACATCCAAGTATTCACACAAAGCATGTTGTCAATCAATCTAATCCAATTAATTAATCTTCGATTAATGACCATCCAATGTTCATACAACTAGAGATGGCCACGGTGGTTCCGAACTAGAACTGAACCGTACGGTTTTCGGTTCCACAACTGTGGAACCGGAACCGAACCGTATGGTTCCGGTTCCCTTTGGTTTTTTTTTTTTTACTTTTTTGAAAATAAAAAAAATTGAGGTTTAAACATTAATTGGGGATTATGATTCGTCTTGGAACCATTCGGTTCCAGCGGTTCCAACCGGTTCGGTCAGGGTAAGAACCCTAACCGAACTGGTCAGGTTCCGGTTCGATTCCGGAACCGAAACCGAACCGGTTGGACCGTCCGGTTCCAACCGGTTCGGTTTCGATTCCGAACCGGAACCTTAGCCGGGTCTACATACAACTATTTGATTTGCGCGAGTCTAAATCGTTTAAGAATAAATACTCAAAGTAAGTATTCTTGAATTATATCGAACTACAATTTTAAATCCAATTTTAATTGTATTCAATACTAATTTTAGTTTAATTCCAAATTAAACAATTACACTTATTATTTTAATGCCTTTAAAGACTTGGATTCCAAATCCAATCCAAATGGGTCTCAAAGGCCCAATTAGCATCCAATGCCAATTCAATTAAGTTCAATAGGCTTTTAATTAATTCTTTAGGCATGAACTTTGGCCATTATGGATCAAACCCAAAATGCCAAGGTCCATTTAGGAATCACCTTATGCCAAAAATCAATTTTGGCCCATTAGGCCCAATTAAATAATAAAAGGCCCAAATTTATATTTTGGACTTTATGGAAATGGTTTTAGGCCCAATTGGATCAAACCCAATTGTCCAAAACCAAACTTGGCCCAACCTAGCCCATTAGCCCAAATACAACAAATAGCCCAATCTAATTTTAAAGACTAATTTAAATTAACATAATATTCCAAATATCACATTAAT
Source organism: Zanthoxylum bungeanum (assembly GCA_019454045.1). Classification (NCBI taxonomy): domain Eukaryota; kingdom Viridiplantae; phylum Streptophyta; class Magnoliopsida; order Sapindales; family Rutaceae; genus Zanthoxylum; species Zanthoxylum bungeanum. The sequence goes on from SKCR01023681.1 coordinate 57,458, forward strand.
TTAATTAGAGTGTAATTAACATAATTAATTAATTAATCTAATATTTCCAAAACATTAATTAATCTAATTAATCATGCTTTATTTTCAATTCATGTCCAACACAAAATTAAGCAAAATCAATTCTACAACATGCTTCAACTCATGACAATAGGCAAGAAATAACATCCAATTTTGATTTCAATCCAATTAAATCAACAATCAATATTCATTTCATGCCAATTAACATATCCAATTGTCAAATTTCCAAAAAATCACCATGAGCATTTCCTAGGGTACATTCGGCCAAGGTAGTGAATTTGGGGAAAAATTAATCTAATCAATTTTTCACAATTCAATCATGCATAACTTCAAGTTACCATCATCCAACCATAACCAAACAATCAATTTAGACATTTTATAAGCTCCAAGCAAAATCCCCAAATTAAAGTCCATAAACCCTAGAATTCAAATCATGCTTAGATTTGCTCTGATACCATTGTTAGTGTCCTACACATGCCACAAGATCACTAAGATGATTTTTGTGTGAATAAACGATAAAGTTTGCGGAAAAAACTTACATTGATCGGTTGAGGATTTTCGAAAATTCCTTGGATGATTGAAGCTCCAAGCTTGAAGATGAGTTCTAAACTCTTGGGTGAGTTTCATTATCACCTTAAATCAACTCACAAAGTGCTAGCTTGATGAATTTTTGCAACAAAAAATTCAAGAACAAGAGGGAGCAATGTTCGGCCAATGAGGGAGAGAGAGAGAAGTTTTGTGTTGTCTTCCCTTGTGTTTCCAAAACCAAGTTGTTGTGTGTTATTGTTTTCAAAAAACAAGGTTGGTTAAAAGTAAGTGGTTTTGTGTATTAATTAAACCAATTACTTTTGCCAACTACCACCATCACATTTGACAAGTGATGTGAGTGAAGTGGGTCCCACCACTTTAAATTCAAAATTCAAGTTGGCTCACACAATTAGACTTTGGGCCCGGGTTTGATTAATCCGACTAAACGAATTTTCCGTCGCTAAATAATTAAATCTAATTTAATTAAATAATGATGCCTCGCAAAATTATTACGAAAGTCGCTTACGAATTAATTCCAAATTAATTCGTTCGCTTGAATTAAAATCCAATTTTAATTTCGTATTGAAATCCAATTTCAATTAATATATCCGATATATTATTTTAGCCCAAATAAATAAATTAAATAGAAAAATCCAATTTAACTATTAAATTTATTTTACCGATTAATTCTAAATTAATCACGTTCTCTCTTCTGTACGAATTTAATCCCAGATTAATTCTTGCCGCAATTAATCCCAGATTAATTTTCTCTCTCATAATTAATCCCAGATTAATTATATTCGAGTTAAATGTCATTGGTGAATCTTTGGGAAGCGACCCAATAGATTCATGGATATGTTGGCAGTAAATTCGGTTGTCGGACTATCCGACACGTGCGTACCCCGTACCACGTTCTCACCAATTTACAAGACATGGTTGGCTTCTAGCAAAGCACCGTGCCTATCCAATTCTCCAGAAATATCCACGGAGGAATATTATATGTATCAGGCGTAGTAATACTAATGTAATGCGTAATACGATCCAGTATCGGATGTCACATGCTAGGCCTGGGGCTGGCTCTATGTCTGCCTCGTACGAAGCATATATCGGATCACGAGTAATTAGTCTCTGTAATCGGAAAGTCATGACCTAGTCATACTTTCCCGATAGCTGCAGCTTTTAAGAGTACTATTATCGTATCATGTGTGACCATAATCTCCATATGACTGAAGTGATACTCACATCTTGACATCACATCCAATACACTACGATTCTTAGTAAACCCAGTACAGGCGTACACAAAACCTGTTAAAGCTCCGGACGACCAATACCAAAGTAAACTGATTGTCGCAAGTACTAGCGACGTAAGTCTCAGGTTAAAGATCACATACATCTACCCTAATTCGGATTCCCTTAGACACATAGTCATACTACCAATTGGATTCCGAGGGGTTTTTCCAGAGCGAACTGTTCAAAGTCCAACGGCTAACAGAACCTCTTATCACACTTGCATAAGTATCCAATACTTAAACATATGAGAACTATGCCGTTAAGCTTCCATAACGCGCACAAGTGCAATACTAGTCTATTCCGCATTATCGATGTCCAGTCTCGATAATACTACAACTATGGATATTTAATGATTAAACTGTTCGTGGATTAATACTGTCTCATATCTTATTAATCTGATTTAACCATATGGACTTTTATCATTATATATATATATCCAAGTAATCTAATTACAATAATGATAAAATAGCAATTTCCTTTTGTCACATAGTTAATTTGTACAAAAACACAATGTTTATTACAAATAGTGATGTTATGGGTCATAATTGTCCAACAAGATCTACCGGATGAAATTCCATAAATCTCTTACTTATTGCTAGAAAGCCTCATATACTTGCATAAGATAGGGGTGTTCACGGGTCGGGTTTTTTAAAATTTTATGAGACCCAATCTGGTCGGGTCACGCGAAGGTCGGGTCGCGGGTCGGGTCACGCGAAGGTGAAACCAGATCGAGTGCGGGTCGGGTCGGGTCAGGTCAGGTCGTTGGGTCGGCAGAAAAAAAAATATTTTTTTAATGAATTAATTATTTTGAAATATAAATATTAGTTATTTTATGTCCCAAAAATTATCATATATATAAAGTTTTAATACAACAAAAATAATAAACAAATGAAATAAAAGTAAAAACTTTAAAAAATAATAAAATTTTTAGAAAAATAATAAAAATACTATAGGGTCGGGTCGGGTTTTAGTATCAAACGCGTTGCCCAACCCAACAATTTCGGGTCGAGTCTGGTCGGGTGGAAAATTTGCAAATTTTATTTTAGACCCGCGCGGGTCGGGTCGCGGGTTGACCCGACCCTATGAACACCCCTAGCATAAGATAGAAAACAAAATTCAGCAAAACACCAACATAGATATCAAAAGTATTATTATAACTTTATTTGATATGAATTTAACACGACAGACCAACCTAAATTATCACCCCTAATTCTTAGTAGATAATCACATTACCATATTAAGAATATTGTGAGATCAAACATGTTATGATATTTTGAAGTGGAGCTAATTTGAACAATGCAAAATCAGCACGAACCACAGGTGATCATAGGGGTGGCAAAACGAATCAACGAATCGAATTCGTATCGAATCCTAAACGAATCGTATCAAAATGTGATGGATTCGTATTCGATTCGTTTATTAAACGAATCCTAATATCAAGATTCGTATTCGATTCGTTTATTAAACGAATCGAATACGAATATTCGTTTATTCGTTTAGTCAATGATATTATTTAATAAAATAATTACCACAGTTGATTTACATTAATTCTCATAAATATATACATATGAAATATGTAATTAATATATTTACTAAAAATACCTCACCAAATATCGAAAATATTAGCTTTCTATGATAATTAGCTATAATTTCTCGAATCTTAATTGAAAATTAACAAGAACTAGTAAATAAAAATAATAAAACGATTCCTAAACGAATAAACGAGCTTAAATTCGTATTCGATTCGTTTATTAAACGAATCGAATCGAATTGACCCATTTATTAAACGAATCCACTTTTTCAAACCCGTATTCGCTTTGAAGCGAATCGAATCGAACGAATAAATGAATTCTGACCCAAATTGCCACCCCTAGGTGATCATCACTGATCAGGGGTTTATATGAAAACAGTATCAAACTATGTATTTATTTGATAAGAACGTAAAAGTAAAGGTAGCTATATGATAAAATACTGAACTGAAATGTGTTATGGGGGACCTTCGGCCAAAGACAAATCGGATGAAATTCTGTGTTCAGTCTCTGCGAAATTCTTCTTCTTCATCCTTTTGACTTTGATTCCTCTCTCGTTGAAGAGGGAAAAAGAAAGAAAATGGAGAGCGTATTAGCAGCGTGGCAAGTGGCGACCTTATGTGGGATTGTGTCATGGATTATGATATCTCCATGTTTGAATGTGACCCGAAAGCTTCGATCTTTGCTGCTGCCTTGGGTGACTCACCATGTCATCATTGGCATCCCTTTTATTCTCCAGATCCAGGTCCCAATATTCTTTTCATCAATTTGAACAATACCCAGATTTCAAGTTTGGATTTGATTTTATTTTTTACTGGTCTTGGTTTCATTGGAGTGTTGACTTTAATGGACTTTTGTTTTGTTTTTTTTTTTGTTTTTTTTTTTGCAGAATTTCCAGCATAAGTATTTGGATGCTCTGTTTTCTTGCCTGTCTTGTGTTGTTTCAGTGCCATTTTACATTGCTTTTTTGCCTTTGCTCTTCTGGGTATGTTGTTCTGTTTGCCTCTATTTGTGCTAATGCTTGATTTATGTTCATGTAGTGAATTTAAAAGAAAAAATTGTTTTTTGGGGTTTCTTTGTAGAGTGGGCATTGCAAATTGGCTAGGCAGATGACTCTTTTGATGGCCTTTTGTGATTATTTAGGGAACGTTATAAAGGTATTTAAATTTATTTGTTACTTGATATTTACTGTTTTTCTTTCATTTTGTTTGTAACTTGTAAGGCTGAAATTGAAGTCTTGAAGCTAGTTATTTTGCTTTGGTTTGGCTTTTTTTTTTTTTCAATTATAGGATACGATATCAGCTCCTAGACCAAGTTGCCCTCCTGTGAGGAGAGTAACTGCCACAAAGGACGAGAAAGAGAATGCATTGGAATATGGATTGCCTTCTTCTCACACTCTTAACACAGTTTGCTTATCAGGGTATTCATGATTCCTTCTCGTGTTCACTTTTGCTCTGGAATTCTTTTCTTTTTCTTTATACTATGTACAGACGATGAGTGCTGCTTGAGTATCTTCAGGTATTCAATTATAGAGCTGCCTTGAAATGAAGTGTTGTTAATAAATGCGTAAAAGAAGTAAAGAAATTTTATTTATTCAAGCTGGTTACAAAATATGTTAAAAAGAAGATGACGTCGTATGCATTGGCGATTTACACCATAATACCATATGATGTATGCTTCTTTTGCCATTCTTAATTCTCTTGCATCAATATATCTCGTGTTTTCTAAATTGCTAAAGGTTCTGGCATAGACTTCCAAATTTTGAAGAATAGGAGAACATATACATTTAATTGATAGTTGTTAGTTGGTAGCTATTTTATTGAATATCAGTCAGTAAATTGTTCTGAACGTACGTGCATTTGTTACAAGGATACTACTTAAATGTTTTGTGTTTTACTGTATACATTAATTGTTTCTTTCCGGACTGGTTTCCAGATATCTTTTACACTATGTTCTATCTCATTCCCAAAATAACGACGCCATCACACAATTTGCTGGCGTTTCCCTTCTTTGCTTTCTAGTGGGCTTCATCGCTGTAGGTAGGTTTAACCTTGTATAAGACATTAGTGACATTGTTAATATTCTTATTGGAAATTCCTTTACTAAAATCTGGTTTTCTTGGTAGGAAGAATCTACCTCGGCATGCACAGTTTGATTGACATCATTGGTGGACTGGCTGTAGGATTGGTTGTCCTAGCATTTTGGCTTGCAGTCTATGAATATATTGATAATTTCATTATCTCAGGACAAAATGGTAGATATAATTCTCATTAGAACCAGTGTTTGAAAAAGTGAATCGAGGCGCGCCTCAGCCGCTTCGCAGTGGCTGGTGTCTCGAGGCAGCCGCCTCGCAGTGGTTTTGTGGATCGGGGCGCCTTGTCAACGTGAGGGCGTCGGATCGGGGTGTCACGAGGCACTGTGTTGCGGACGCCGACGCCCCTATCCGACCCTAAAAAACAGTCAAATTTTTTTTAAAAAAAATTAAAAAAAATATATATATATATAAATATTGGGACGCTGAAGTCGGGACTTTCACTCCCAACTTCAGCTCCCATTGAAACACCTAGAACACTCTTGATTTCAAATTATGCTTGTGTGTGGATTTTGGTCATACTCAGAACTGAAATGTCATTAATTGCATCCAGAAATCAAAGTTGAAATTCATCACGTTTTGGCATGTCTTCTTATTTTGCCATGTTATTTCTCGTGCAGTTATATCTTTTTGGGCTGCCCTCAGCTTCTTGTTGCTCCTTGCTTATCCAACTCCTGCGCTTCCAACTCCAAGCTTTGAGTTCCATACTGCCTTTACTGGTGCTGCATTGGGAATTGTAAGCAATAAGAACTCATTCACTCCTTGGCCTTTAAAATTATGCTTAGCTAAACTCTACTTCTACTCTCTTAGTCTCTTTATAATTTATCTGAAGCATTAACAGAAATTGTATAAAAACATGTTGAAATTTCTGTTCATTCCCAGATCTTCAATCTTTATCACTTGTTACTGATTTATGCATATTACTTGAAATACCAGATATTGGCTATTGCTATTTGCCAAGTTTTATTTTTTCAATTGTTTCATATAAACGTCGTGTTATCTAATAAAGAAAGGGGAAATAACTTGTATACTTGCATTACAAAAGGAATTTCGAGTGTCATTTTAATGTCCTCTCCCTACTTTATGAATTTCTAATTAGGCTTCATAAACTAAAATAGCGATGTTGTCCAGGTGGCTGGTGTCCAGTTAACATACTACCAGTTCCACCATGAAGCGGTTCCACGCATCTTTACCCCTCAACTCTCGATCCCTGCTTTCATCGGAAGAATTCTAGTGGGAATACCAACAATACTTCTCGTGAAGTTCTGTAGCAAGGCTCTAGCAAAATGGATTCTTCCTATAATATCAAACACCTTGGGCATCCGAATAAAATCAACCAGCTATATCTCAATGCTTAATGCATCAGTCATGGGAAAGGATTCCGATAAGATTAAGCAATCAAGTTATGCTCAAAAGTTATTCTTATTCTCTAGAGAAGACATATTTGATGTCGATACCGGCATTAGGTTCTTTCAATATGCAGGCCTTGCATGGTCTGTGGTAGATCTTGTTCCATCTGTTTTCAATCACCTGAGGTTATAATGCATGCTACTGTATTAGTATGCATTTACCCAGTCCCCTTGCAAGTATTCTATATATGATGTTGAGATGTTCTGTGTAAATCCCACACGTTTAATGAGAGTAATCCTTTTTTTTTTCTGGCCATATTTTTCCAATTTGTAGTTATAACAATATGAGACGCAGGCCATATTAAACAACAGCGATTCAATCACAAATTTAACAGTTAGAGCTTTTATTATATGTGGGTGTGTTTTTATTTGTTTGATATTTTTTTTTAAAAAAAGGGGGTTATTATGATTTCATTATATTGTAGATTGAAAAATAACAATCAAGTACAAAAAATATTGGGTATAATATTTTACTATTATATTTTTATAAAAATTACATTATATTACAATACCTTATATTTTATTATTATATCTTTATAAAACTTTATATTTTACTATTATATATGTACAAAAATTATATTATACTAATGTATGAACGAATCGGGGTTTACCGCTATATCTACGACGTCGGCGACCACTACATTGTTAGACTCGCAGCCCGTAAAGAGTATGGATAGTCTCACAAGGGGCTAACCAGAGAATAAGGGAGTCGCCACCCGGTATGAGACATCGGGAATGATTTAAGGTTGTCTTACATCCCTTGCAAGGTTTGACCTTAAACCCGTTTGGGTTCAGAATAGTCCCTTACTGATGTTAGCATAATATTTATGCTTGAATGAGGTATCCCAATGTCTTATAATGCAATCACATGCAATACAATTTAAAGGCATACAAGTATGCAATCATGAATAATAACATAACAGTAAATAAATAAAATAAATAAATGTCCACAACTTGTTATAACATGGAAATATTGTTAATAGAATGAATCTGGGCACGCATCTCATCGGCATGGCCTCAGAGAGGTCGGCCGGACATTGTTTAAAGTAGACCAGTTATAGAAATCAACTTTCATGTTCGGCTAGACTTACTAGAAGTCCGGTCGGATGTACTGCATATGCCATAAATGTAAAAAAAAAATATATGCTAATGATAACAAATATAGTAAACATGCATTTTAACAACAACAGTAATGAAATGGTCATCCCCTAGTGGTATGTGACATTGTATAATGAGTGTGAACCATACTATCATCCATTCAGAATCGGTTATGTGACTTACGTTCTGATTTCCATCATATATACCACAGAATCATATGGTCGGATATAAAACACGTCTGGCCGGATATAAGACAAATTCGTTCGGACTTATTTCACAGATCATACAGTAGGTAGAGCATGCATATTAATCATATTTAAACAGTAAACTAAGCACATGCGTATGATCAACTAAAGAAACAGAATAAAACAACTAAACATGAATCACATAATAGTAATAAGTGAAAGATAAAAATCGCTAAGTGTGCAGTGAGCTACAGAAAGCACTGAGTCGGCCGGATATATCTATATCGGGTCGGATGTGTGTGCATGTCCAACCGGACATAATGTACATCCGACCGGAGATATCATATTGTCACATAAACTTCAAAGCACAGAGATATTAAGAAATGTGCCCTAAGGTGTACCTTCTCTGATTGTCGAGGTATTTGCTAGGCTCACGCCAGTAAATGAAGAACTCCAAAGACTATGATGTATGTTCTCTCATTGTTTCTTTCTCTCTGTTTTAGGGTTTTGCAGAGATTTTTTTTTTAGCTTTAGGATCTCCAAAACTCCGATTAGCTTTTATGAGTGGGGAAAGTTTCATTTTTATAATGTCTGGGGAGGCCCAGAAATGGAAAGGAGACAGAATCCAAGTAACGTCCGATTTATTTCCAGTTGGATATATAATTTGAATTATTCATCCGGTCGGCCATTAATGGAGCGTTACCCACTTTAATGCATATATGGTCTTAGGTTAAATTTGAAATGTATATTCGACCAGTCATGATCAGATTTAGCGACTTTAGTAACCGACACTCTGCACATTCAATGACAGTTGTTCTTGTCCGGCCAGATTTAGAATTTCTAGGATATATCCAGCCGGATCTTCTAGTTTAAGAGAATGTAGGTCATACATATATTATGTCTGGCTGGCTTTTGGTAGTGTTCTTTGGAGTTCATTTCCTTTATGAAGTTCATCCTTGTAATTTTTAATTTTCCAGAGATATCCTCTGTATGAGACTCATCATCGGGCTATATGCAAAAAATGCAATATTTACAGTCACCGCATTTGGTAGGCTTGTGTAGTGTGTGATAATGACATGTCTATTAAAGTCATTCATGTATTTTTTACTTGTCTGGCTCGTCGGGCGTCGCCATACTTACCTAATTTCGTAGTAGCTTGTTGATAGATGGACGACACTTAGGCTTGTTGGATGCCTAAGTCCCTACTGTGACTGTGTGATAGGAGATGAACCCACAGATTCCCCGGTACTTCGACCGGTTGTGAGATGTCTTTATCTCTACTGTGATTGGACCTTCGAGTCCCCCGATGCCTAAATCAGTTTTTAGATGCCTCGATCTCTGCTGTGATTGGACCCTCAAGTCCTCCGATGCTTCGACTAGTTTTGAGATGTCTCTATCTATCCTATGATTGGACCCTCAAGTCCCTCGATGCTTTGACCGATTTTGAGATGCCTCGATCTCTGTTGTGATTGGACCCTCAAGTCCCCGATGCTTCGATCGATTTTGAGATGCCTCAACCTCTACTGTGATTGAACCTTTGAGTCTCTGATACCTCAATCGGTCTGAGATGTCTCAATCAATGTCTGACATTCTGATAGGTTGGACCCTCAGGCCCTCGATGCTTCAATCGGCTGTGTCTTTGGTGGAAGGTTCGTTCCTCCTACATAACTTTTCTATTCATTGAGGCTTTGTTCCATCTATTTGATGCTGATAGATTTCTGATGATTCATTCCTCATTCCTAAAACTTCATTTTTCTAGTCTCCCGATAATTTATTACTGATTTTGGTTATAAAAAAAGGGCCAGAAAAATTCCGAGCCTAAACCTGAGCCGGCCCAGCCTGATCCGATAATATTTCGGGCTAGGCTTTTCTCGAGCTCGGACTTTTTCTTTGTTTATCGGGCTCGGGCCAGGCTTCTCAAAGCTCGAGCCCCACCCAACCCATTGCCACACTTAAATATATTGATCATAACTTGAATTTACCCTAACACGCTTGACTGACATGCTTACATAATCATTTATAACACATAAATAACTGCTGAGCGAAAAATATATCAATATTTACCGCCCCTTTTACTTAATATTTTGTTTAGTTTCTCGAGTTTGATGAACGTTTTGATGTGTTTTAGTTTATTTTGCAGATAAAATAATATTGGGACTCAATGAAATCATTTAGGACGAAATGTGGGTCAAATAAGGGCAAAAATTGGACTTGACATATTAATTTTGGAGATTAGAAACTTGAAATGATGTTCTAACGAAGTGCAGTTTCAGAAATTCCAATTTTGCGCAACTGTCGTATTTTGGGCATAACTTTTTACTCCAATATCGGATTGAGCTAATTCAAGTTCCAAATTAAAGAAGACTCAAAGATCTACAATAATGAATAACAAAATAATTTCTAATTCTGAAGATTTCATGACCGAAATAGATGAAACATCCGGAAGTGTGTTATGTGTAATTATTAAAGTCATTTTCAAAGCAAATAAATAAATAAAAAATAAAAATAGTCAAGCTCCCACCAAACATGATAGCAATTAAGCAATTAGTGGATCAATTAATAATAGATTTGGTGGAGCAATTAGTGGAGCAATTAATAATGGATTTGGTGGAGGCAAAATTTTGTCTATAAATACTAAGCCATTTTGTTTGTAAATTCATACTTTCTTCTTTGAAATTCCTTAAGAATAACTAAGAAGATTGTATCTTGCTTGTTTATTTACAGCTTTCAGTAATTAATTTCCACTTTCGCACTTTATTTTCTTTACTTTTAAGTCTTTACTTTTACGCAATGATGAGGTAACTCCCCCTTGATAGGGGTAAAATGTAAAGCTTTTATTATTGCTATTTAGATTAATCTCCCTCAATTATAATATAATAAACCTGACTTAATGAGGATACCGCCATATTGGTCGGTTGGTAATTAATTATAAATTGGTTTTAACCTGACTAAGCATGGATACCGCCTGGTTGGTCGGTTGAGAATTAATTATTAATTTGACTTAATCAGGATACCACCTATATGGCCGGTTGGTAATTATCAAGCAAAGTTAATATATTATATTAAGGGAGATATCTAAAATAGTAGTAATAAAAGTGGATCCTCTAACCCCCAACATTTTCTTTTATTGTACTTTTACTTTATTTACTTTCAGCAATTTACTTTTCAGCAATTTATTTTCAGCAATTTACTTTTCAGTATTTAATTTCCAGCAATTTACTTTATGTCTTTTATTTTATTTAAGTTTTTACCAGCCCTAGTTATGTGTCATAAATAAGTTAGTTATCTGGGGTTATGATGAAGTCCAATATCACTGGTTTATAATGGGTTAAATTACGGTTTGGGTAATATAAAGGTTTATTTATTGAGCCTTAGTCTTAATGCATCTTGTTAAATGGTCATTAATAAGATTGATTCGGTAAACTTAAAATGAACTTGGAAAGAGGATTTTAGGTTTAAGACCTTAGACTTAATAGCCCACGATCTTCCTTGAGGATAGATAACCCTTTAATAGATTCCCTTACAGGATAAAATGAACTTGGAAAGAGGATTTTAGGTTTAAGACCTTATACTTAATAGCCCACGATCTTCCTTGAGGATAGATAACCCTTTAATAGATTTTCTTACATGATAGGAATATACCTATCGGGCAGGGGTAGCCATAATTGGAACTTAATCTTAATGAATTCAGATAACTTGGTTAACATAGGAATATGATTAATTGAGTTACACTGGGTATTTGTATTTGACCATCAGAAGAGGCTTTTACATAATTTCATGTTCCAGGTTAGTAAACCAATATATTACACAAACGTAAAATAACCACTTCATCTTTTAAATGATATTGGAAAGATTCATAACCTTGGATAGTTTTATAAATTTGATTTTTCTTCAATCTATTTTCGAGCAATTTTATTTACTTGTTTTAAGTTTAAAATCACTTTCAAATCAAACAACCAATCCATTAGATACTTGTAAACATTTAGCTTCATAAATTGATAACAAAAGATTTTAAGTCCTCGTGGGATCAATACTTTTTATATTACTTGAACGATACGTGCGTTTGCGTTATACGCGTGTAATTACGCCGGTCAATAACATATCATGAACTATTCCCAACGTATATTGTGTTATTCATACATGTCTAATCTCATAACTTACTATAAACATGCGTTAGTAAAATGAAATAACAAATGATTTATCTTGATACATGCAACATGCTGAAAATATCATGAATTACATATCTTGTTAACATACAGCCACGTAGCCTAGCGTGATAACGTGATCAACCAGTGGGCCCTAATACTGTGAATTTTAATGATTGTCCATAATGACTGCAGCTGCTTGTCTATCGTTCCCGAGCTTGTCCTCCACATGCATACGTGAAGTGCCTACAAAAACCGAAACTAAAAAGTGTAAGTCGCATGAAAGAATTAGTGAGTAAATGCTAAAAATATAATGTAAATGAACCTGATAATGTATTTATATATATAATTGGAAAATCTTACGTCAAACCTGAATATGAATCATATATAAAATTGAATGCTTAAGACTGTATCGTAACTCAGAACCTGTAACATAAATAAAAATCGGAGCATGATAACGCTAAACAACTGACAACTGAAAACATGTAGCGATCCCGAAACCATTTCATGACTTGTAAAGGTCAATGTGAAACTGTTAACTTAAAATGTGACTTGAGAACGTTAAATTAAATAAAATGTCGTAAACTTGGCGTTAATTGAAAGACGTAACTGAAAACTGAATACATCAAATGGAAACATGATTGTAAATTTTAAACATGAAAACATGACTATAAATTATAAAACGTAAACATGAGCTATACCCGAATTATGTACTGAAAATGTAAACATGAGCTGAGATCATAATCTTAAACTGAAATCTGTAACAAGCTTATAAACTGATTTTCATGAAAAATTCACAAATATCGTAACTTGGGGACGTGAAACCTACTTATAGGGACCTGACACCACATAAATATGGGAACATGAACTTGAATAAGCCTATGAGGGATCAGTGCCCATGAGATAACATGAGCATACTAAGATGCTAAACATGAGGGGACAGTACTCTATTGATGGTTTGAAAATATTTTATTTTCCTTGTTCTTTTAAATCATTTTATGAAAACGTAAAATGAAAGTCATGGAAAACATGCATTGGAAACTTATTTATAAAAACATAAGACATGACATGACACTTAGGAAAATGTAACAACGTCAAATAAAGAACTGTGAACATGACACATGAGCTAAAAACATAAAATGTAAACTTAAAACATGAGAACATAATATGTGAACATGTAAACATGAAACATCAAAGACGTAAACTGTAAAAATGTAAGCTTAATATTGTTAAATGTAAAATGAAAATTGTAAACATGTAAGCTGGTCGTGAAACTGTAAACATGGACTACAATTGAAAACATAGACTACAATTGAAAACATAAACTAACACATGTACTGGCTTATGGAAATAGTGCTCGTACGGAACCCATTACCTATTTTAGAATAAGTATGGGATGAGCTCCGTCCGAACAGATCCTAACCATCACATTCTATCATAAGGTCACATAAAATGAAAATATAATCAGAAGCATATATCTTGGAAACGTAATCTAGAAAACGTATAACATGGTGATGAAAACTGAAAACATACAAACACAACATGAAAGCCTGAAGCGTAAAATGTAAATTATACGCATATGATATAAATACATAAACTGATACGTAATTGAAAATGTAATTACACAACTTGGAAACGTGAAATGTAAAATGTTAGCTAAACTACGTAAATTGGGACATAATTCTTAATTGAATATATATATAATAATGCAAAAAAAAAACATAAAAGTATAATGTTCACTCGGAAAATTGACGCCCAAGCACTTGCGTGCTCACTAGTTTGAATGGAACCGACATGATTTCCCTACGTGGAATCTATAAAACACGTGTTCATATACGATTAATGTTCTTGAATATATGATCCTAAACATGCATGTGATTAATAAAATGTGTGTACTTATGCTAACATGATAGCTTAAGATGCATTTCTACCATGTAAACTATCCAGGATATCACTTACAAACCTAAGTATGCGCATGAATAATACAAGTATTCCAAGCTATCTTGACCATGTAATACAGCATGAATATCATTATACTTATTTGTCTATCGCACACTGGTGGTTGAAAATATAATCGTAAAACATATATCGTAAACTTGAAACATATACTTAAATCGTAACATAATCATAACTTAAATACATAACATAAACTATAAGATTAAGATTTACAACTTAATTCGTAAACATAAAACATGTACTTGAATCATAAACATAGAACATATACGTAAATCGTAAACATAAAACATATATTTGAATCGTAAACATAAAACATATACGTAAAATCTAAACTTAAAATTAAAGGTGAGCAAATTAACAGAACCGAAATGAAAATATCGATTTGATTTATGTTCGATTTATATTTGCATTAAACCAATCGGTTTGGTTCAGTTCAGTTTGAATCGTGAATCGAACCGATCGATTTAGGAGTTAATTCTTCTAAAAAAATGATTCGGTTCAGTTTTGAACCGAACTGAATCAAAACCGAACCGAACCAAATAGGTTTGGTTTGTTCATTCGATTCCGATCGGTTCAATATTTCTTGAATCGATTGGTTTACAGCTTGGTTCGGTTAGTTCGGTTCGAAATCGAATATGTGTATAAAAGACAAGATGTGCTACCATTAAATAAGTAATATTATGGAAAAAAAATTGTTCGTATTTATGAATCGGACATAAATACGATTCCGATTGACACTTTGAGCACTAACCCTAACAATATTAGTCACTGACTCTTTACTCAAGTCATCTCTAATGGATTGAATTTTATCTTCGTGATTATTAGACATAATTCCTAAAGAACGACGACAAGGGTTGCACGTCTAACATGCACATTTAGAACAAACACCTAATTCTTTAGCTTTTTATTTTTTAACATAGGTGATTTTCTTCAAACCATATTTGTAAGAGATGAATGAATTAAGAAACTTAAGGAATCGTGTTTTCACTATTTCTTTCATATAGGTTTAACCTTTTTTGAGTGATTGACGTGTCCTGACATTATCTTTAAATGTATTATGCGTGTGCATTTTAAAGGATTAATGCTTTTTATATCTTTTAAAGTCCATCAAATTCCATGTTTATGTTCTCTCAAAATAAACAACTTACCTTTTTGATCGCTTGTAAGAGAAGAATAAATTACTGTATGGTAAGTTTGTTTATCTCCAAGAAATATATATTTCAATCCTTCAGGCAAAGTCATTAATTCCAATTTAGGTGCTTCCTCTTGTTTTTCTTCTTCAAGTGTTCCTAATTCCTAAAAAATTTACTTATCTCCATCGTCATGGTTAAATACATTATAAGCTCATTTGGTTGCCAATCTAAACACGGTGAATGTTTTCCAAGTCCGATTTGAATATAGTTGTCACACTCTTTTGGATTTCTTGGGTCCTTAAATTCATATTTCATATCCATTTTTCCTGTTGAGTTTCCAAAACAGTATTTTACCTACATAATAAACTAAAATCACAATAAAAATATATAAATAATAAATTTAATTATTATTTCACAAATGTGCTAAATAAAGGGGTTAATGAAACTACACGTGTAAAATGATTTAACTTCTCTTTTATTAAATGTATATTTTTTAGCGTTCATCAAAATAATTGCATGAATAAATCATAATATGCTCAATAAGTCTATGTAATGAAGTGATGGTGAACACGAATGATTTAAAGTTGAAAAAACATGTGATTCATTGCACTTTATTTCCGTATTGTATACCAGTAACAAAATTATGTTTGGGTATGATGAGTGAGAAACAAATGGGGTGAGTCCATAGTAGCCTAGCTAATGCTAGCAATCTATTAGGTAATCTGAACTCGTACATATTAAATTTTTTCGTATAAATATAAGATGACATATGAAAGAGATAGCCCATGCTTTGAAGAATAAAAAAGTTACGATATGCATGATTGGTTGGTATGAAAAACATGATGTATGCGTCTTTATTTATGAATTTCATGCACATGAGCAAATAAAGTTCTATAAGTACTTGCATGCTCGAAGAGCTCACGGGAAAGATAAAACTATCAAGAGAATAATTTTCCAGATGCATGAACGTAACTCGTGAGTGATGACGAGTTTGCTCATCATCACCATAAAATCTTTCGAGAACTAATCCTTTGAGACTTCAAAGGTGAAAATCTAAGAGAATATCATAAAGAAGCATTATGGTTCAAGAAGTACTGGAAATTTTGCAGCCCACTATAAAGGCAAAGCACAAGTTCAATTGGACCCGTACTATTAAGCCCAAAACTTTGAAGATATAGTTTCTCATCACTTTTGGTAGCAAAGTAAGGTATTAATAGAAGAATATAATTTTTGTAAAATTATAATAATAAAATATTATATCATAATACTTTTTTATGTGTTAACTAATAATAATAAAAATTAATCAAAACTTTTTAGGTTCAACGCCAACCAATCAAAAGAAAGGTAATTACTTAATTTAATTAAACTGAAATTTGTCATTCAGTAATCAGTAAAAGTAAAATATTCAAACACCATAAATTAGTTTTATGACGCCAGCCGCAGATTGTACGGACACTAATACTGTGTTTTTTAATAGATATATATTTTGTGGAAAAAATCCTCTCAGCAACGAAAAGAGGAGAAAAAGCGAAGAAAGAGATTTGATTTTGATCTCATTTTCAGCAAAGGTAAAAAAAAATATTTTAAAAAAAACTAATAGAAATAAATATCTGTCTTTCATATTTTAATGTCGGATCCCTAAAAGTACAGATTAAATTCTTTTCTGTATTTACAGTTTTACATTTAGTAATTTTTCCAGATTTAGGGTTCGCACCTTCTTGAAGCACTCGTATTTGTATTTCGTTTTTGCATTTGTGTTGAAGAATTGATTTTGGTTCGTAATCGCATTGTATGAATGTTGTTTTTTTTTTAAATTTCACCGATTTTGAGAATCGTAGTGTGTTGGGTGTGATGTCGAGACGAAAGTATCACTCCAGTCATAGTGGAGATGATGGTCACGTAGGATACGGAACTCGTTCTCTTAAATGCTGCAGCTATCAGGATATTATGACTAGGTCATGTATATCCGATTATAGAGACTAGTTACCAGAGATCCGATATGTGATTCGTACGGGGCAGACACAATTCCAGCCCCAAGCCTAGCACGTGACATCCGATACTGGATCGGAATACGCAATACTACGTATACTACGCCTGATATAGATCACATATTCCTGTGAGGATATTTCTGGAGAATTGGGTAGGCATGGCGCTTTGCTAGAAGCCAACATTGTCTTGTAAATCGGTAAAAACGTAGTACTAGGTACTTACGTGTTCGGATAGTCCGACGACCAGATTTACTGCCAACATATCCGGGGATCTCATGGGTCGCTTCCCGAAGATTCACCGATGACGTATGACTCGCACTTTATTAATCTGAGATTAATTAGATGAGAGAGAAAATTAATCTGGGATTAATTGCGGAGATATTTTATCTGGGATAAAATATCATTTAAAAGAGAGATAACGATTAATTTGGAATTAATCGATAAAATAATATATTTGATATATTATACGAAATTGGATTTCGACGCGAAATTGAAATTGAATTTTAATTCGGGCAAACGAGTTAATTTAGAATTAATTCGTTAGCGACGTGAATAGTGATTTCGCTAGGCATAATCATTTAATTACGTCGCAACGGAAAATTCGTTAATTTGGAATTAGTGAACCCGAGCCCAAGATTGTTTGCGAGCGCATTCACATTTCGAATTCAAGTACGGCACGCAAGTCAAATCAAGCGTCAAATCGCTAGTCACATCAAGCGTCAAATCATTAGTCACTTTGAGTGATGTGACAACTTGTCACTTGATTGATTGAGTGATGTGAATAGTTGATGTGAGTTGTTGGAAGCAATTAATTGCCAAATTTTGGCTCCAAAAACTTGTTGACTTTTGGAAAGGCTTATACAACTTTTGGTAAATGAATTTTAATAATTTAATGGTGTATTAGATACACAATCCATCAACCAACACATACAACTCTCTCTTCTCTTTCTTCCTCTCCCATTTCACGCCCAATGGGCTGAAATTTCTTCTTCTTTTCACTGCTTACTGTCGTGAGTCATGTAGAAGAAAAGGGTCTTGCGAAGGTGATAGAGAATCCCACTTATGAGCATGGAATTTCATCACAAAGCTTGGAACTTTCATGGAGGACCATTGCCGAATTTGGAGGACACCAAACCAGTGAACTGCCGTGACCACCAAGGAGGGCAGAAAAGCTTTTTCGTGTTCGTCGCATCGCTCAACCACTTGATGTAAGTATTCCGCAACTTCCCCGTGTATTCGCACTTATGTTTTATGCTTTATAATCGATCCGCGGGACTTAGAGATTTCCCAACATATGTTCGATTTATATTTACATTAAGCCAATCGGTTTGGTTCAGTTCAGTTTGAATCTGAATCGAACCGATCGATTTAAGAGTTAATTCTTCTAAAAAAATGATTCGGTTCAGTTTTGAACCGAACTGAATCAAAACCGAACCGACCCAAATCGGTTTGGTTTGGTTTGGTTTGGTTTGTTCGTTCGATTCCGATCGGTTCAATATTTCTTGAATCGATTGGTTTTACGGCTTGGTTCGGTTAGTTCGGTTCGAAATCGAATATGTGTATAAAAGACAAGAGGTGCTAGCATCAAATAAGTAATATTATGGAAAAAAAAATTGTTCGTATTTATGAATCAGACATAAATACGATTCGGATTTGCACTCTGAGCACTAACCCTAACAATATTAGTCACTGACTCTTTACTCAAGTCATCTCTAATGGATTGAATTTTATCTTCGTGATTATTAGACATAATTCCTAAAGAACGACGACAAGGGTTGCACGTCCAACATGCACATTTATAACAAATACCTAATTGTTTAGCTTTTTGTTTTTTAACATAGGTGATTTTCTCCAAACCATATTTGTAAGAGATGAATGAATCAAGAAACTTAAGGAATCGTGTTTTCACTATTTCTTTCATATAAGGGTTTAACCTTTTTTTTGGTGATTGACGTGTCCTGACATTATCTTTTAAATGTATTATGCGTGTGTATTTTAAGGATTAATGCTTTTTATATCTTTTAAAGTCCATCCAATTCCATGTTTATGTTATCTCAAAATAAACAACTTAGCTTTTTGATCGCTTGTAAGAGAAGAAGAAATTACTGCATGGTAAGTTTGTTTATCTCCAAGAAATATATATTTCAATCCTTCAGGCAAAGTCATTAATTCCAATTTGGGTGCTTCATCTTGTTTTTCTTCTTCAAGTGTTCCTAATTCCTAAAAAATTTACTTCTCTCCATCGTCATCTAGTTAAATACATTATAAGCTCATTTTGTTGCCAATCTAAATACGGTGAATGTTTTCCAAGTCCGATTTGAATATAGTTGTCACACTCTTTTGGGTTTCTTGGGTCCTTAAATTCATATTTCATATCCATTAGTTTCCAAAACAGTATTTTACCTATATAATAACTAAAATCACAATAAAAATATATAAATAATAAATTTAATTATTATTTCACAAATGTGCTAAATTAAAAGGGTTAATGAAACTACAAGTGTAAAATGATTTAATTTCTCTTTTATTAAATGTACATTTTTTAGCGTTCATCAAAATAATTGCATGAATAAATCCTAATATGCTCAATAAGTCTATGTAATGAAGTGATGGTGAACACGAACGATTTAAAGTTGAAAAAGCATGTGATTCATTGCACTTTATTTCCGTATTGTATACCAGTAACAAAATTATGTTTGGGTATGATGAGTGAGAAACAAATGGGGTGAGTCCATAGTAGCCTAATGCTAGCAATCTATTAGATAATCTGAACTCGTACATATTAATTTTTTTCGTATAAATATAAGATGGCATATGAAAGAGATAGCCCATGCTTTGAAGAATAAAAAAGTTACGATATGCATGATTGGTTGGTATGAAAAACATGATGTATGCGTCTTTATTTATGAATTTCATGCACCTGAGAAAATAAAGTTCTATAAGTACTTGCATGCTCGAGAGCTCACGAGAAAGATAAAACTATCAAGAGAAATAATTTTCCAGATGCATGAACGCAACTCGTGGGTGATGACAAGTTTGCTCATCATCACTACGAAATCTTTCGAGAACTAATCCTTTGATACTTCAAAGGTAAAAAACTAAGAGAATATCTTAAAGAAGCATAATGGTTCAAGAAGTACATGAAATTTTGCAGCCCACTCTAAAGGCAAAGCACAAGTTCAATTGGACCCCGTACTATTAAGCCCAAAACTTGGAAGATATAGTTTCTCATCACTTTTTCCGCCTTCACTTCTTGTTGGCAAAGTAAGGTATTAATAGAAGAATATAATTTTTGTAAGATTATAATAATAAAATATTATCATCATAATACTTTTTTATGTGTTCACTAATTGTTGACGGTGGATTTTGGTCTCATGGCAATATAGGAATATCACTCCCGACGTAATCCTCCTTCAATAGTGAATTTGTTTGGTTATGGGGGACCAAAGGCAAATTTAGCAAAAAACAGATAAACACACCAATCAACAAGGAGATTTAACGTGGTTCGGTGGATTTGGATCCGACCTACGTCCACGGATACAAACAGGATGATACTTTTATTACTCAAACACCTTTTCAGATCTCTTTTTTGTTTTTACAAGTCAGAGCTTGATCATTCTCATGCCCTCTACACAAATTCTGCCATTCTATTTATAATAGTACAGAAATCAGATTCCTATTCGTATAAGAATCCTTCAGTCGAACCCATCTTCTCCTCTTGCAAGGATACTGACTCATCTCCTTTCCCTATGAAAGTAGGATAACGTTATCCCTTTCCCTGTAAAAATAGGATGTTTCTTCTTCTGGAACGTCTTTGCTACATGCTCGGTCTTCGTGGGGTCGGTCATAAGGGTCATTTGCACTGAGAATGCTTATACCGTTCTGAAAAGTGCCCGGACATATGAACCCAAGTGCTCGGTAACCGATCATAATATGCTCGGTCTGAAACCAAAAATATGCTCGGTCTCTAAGCGTTGTGGTTGGTCTGAAACCGCAAGGTGTTTGGACCCTTATTGCAAAGTGGTCGGGTCGGCTTTAACGATCTCACCTAAGGAGGGAATTACCCTTCTATCCTCGTCGTGCTGCTTTAAATATCATAATGCCTGAAAACACCATCAACATCTGTCCCCTAGTTCTCGGTTCCAACGAGTATACGAGTTGGTGCTGGGAACTATATAAAGATGGTGTGTCGATTACTCTGTTGGGGGTCGATCCGGAGTTGATTCAAATTTTTCGTCGCCTCTTTTCGAGTACCTCTTCTTGAGACGCGCAACAGTCACGTCTGTTTAAATGCCCATCAAATCATCTTTTAGGTTTTTTTCCTAAGTTTGACACTTGTCGATCATCCGTCGGATTCCCGCCAAAAGGGAAAGTGAATCAACCGTGTAGAGGCGTTTTGATCTTTAACCATTCGTTTGATCTTGGCAGGCCTCTTCCGTTTTTGACATTTGGCGTCCATCCAGACTTCTTTTCTCGATCTAACGGCCATGAGCGTCCCACTCATGACTATAAGAGGACGAGGCTTTTACTGTGTAGTCTTTTGGCAAATTTCTCTTGTGAACGTTTCAACCGTGACTCACTTGACTCAGTACTCCCAGAGTTTCTTCCAGCCGTGAGTTTTTCTTCTCTCTCCACTGTGACCTGTAAATTTTGGGGACGAGCAAACCGTGTTGTGCAATCTTCAATTTTTCTGAAAAAATAAACAAGTGAGTTCTCTGAACGACCTCTTCTCTTTTTGTGTGTTGTGAATCCTTTGTTAGTTTTTCACTGTTGCTAGGTAGTGACTTATGGCTTGTCGGATTTAGTTAGGGCCTTTTAGGGCCCTCCTGTTTAGCTTTCTCGGAATCCTTGAGTAGTTCTTTAGAGTTTTTTTTTTTTTTTTAACCATAGACTGACTTTCCCCTCCTTTTTATTTCTTAGGATGTCGGGAATGTCTGATAACAGATCTTCCTCTGTAAACCCTGCTAGACCCTCGACACCCCCTGCTGAAGAGCTTTCCTCGGGCTCGGGGGCACCTAGTGTGGAAGACTTTGACACTACCCCTACCCCTTCTGAAGTTGAGCAAGATACTTATCACCAGAGGGTCCCTCAGAGGGATCCAGAGCCCGGTGAACTTGATAGCTCGGCTCTGGATATGAATCGGCTTTCCAAGATAACTGAGGACGATCTAGCGTTGCTGCAGCAACGATACGATATTCCAATAGATATTGCCCTCGAAGTTCCCGGCCCGATGGATCGTGCTAGTCAACCTGACGAGGGCTCGGTGGCACTTCTTCCTGCTTTCTTTGAGTGTGGACTACAGCTGCCGATTCAACCCTATTTTGCCTGGATGTTGGCCGAGATGGAGATCGCCCCCTGTCAGCTGAGTCTAAACAGTTGGAGGATTTTGGCCGGGTTGTATGTAGCTTGGCATCGGGCGGGGCTTGGCGAACCTTCTTTTGAAGAGGTGAAGAGGTTGTATCAGTTGAAAGCCAACCCAAAAACTCACCACGGTTGGTACTACCTCTCTGCTTATGACATTTCGTCAAACGTTGTCCGAAAGCTCCCTGACTCCAATAAGAATTTCAAAGATCTCTGGTTCTGGGCCACTGGAGATTGGGGACGGACCCTGAGGTCGGATGACGGGAGATCTTGGTACCAGATATCTTGAGGGCGGGAGGTTAGGAGATTGACTTTTAGCTTTTCTTCCCTTAGTTTTTTTTTTTTTTGTTTGGATTCTTACCCATTTTCTTCTATTCCTCCTAGCCTGTTGGAGGGATGCTCCCAAGGTTTCCCATCAGGTCTGGAAGCGGGTATTTTGGGCTCGGCGGCATGCCGCTCTTTGGAGGGAGTTGGTAAATGATACGGCTTTTGCTGAGTCCAGCCTGATTCGGGTTGTTCCTCCAAAAGTCCCGGGTCGGATAGGTAGATCTGTTACTGTTTTTTTTTTGATTGTTTCTTCTGCTCTCTTCGTCTTTTAGAAGGAAATTTCGTTTATGCTTTTGCCAAAGTTCCGTACTGATCATGCCTTTTGCCTTTTGCTCTTACAGGCATGTCGAAGAGGCCAAAGTATCTTGAGAGGTTGGCCGGTACCATGAAGAAGGCTGGTCATGCTGAAACTGGAACCTCCCGGGCATATCCTGAATCTGTTGAGGCTGGGAGGGTGTCTCAAGGGAAGGTTCAGCCGGCTGATCAGGGTCTATCTTCTCCCTCTGGTGCGCAGTTATCAGGATCTGCTCGGCTGGTCAGTCCGCCAAAGCCTTTTAGGAAGAGGAGGCGTCAGTTCGGGGCAGAGGAGACTGAGTTGGTTCAAGAGACGGAGGAGGAGCCCGTCCCGGGCAAGAGGAAAGATGCCCGTCGGGGGAAAAAATCGTCTGAGGGGTCCTCCAAGAAGCGAAAAGGTTATGTGATCCTTGGTGTGGATGATTTGGGGGAAGACATCCGGGAGGCTACTTCCCATCTAGTGCCGGCCTTTAATGAACTGGCCGAGGTGATTCCTCCGGAGGAGGTTTTGAGATATGAGGACGTCTCTCCTGAGGCTTTGGTGACAGAGATGAGCTCCCAAATGGCGAAGGTAGTTACTCTTCTCCCTTCTGATTTCGGGTCTTGGTTTTCTTATCTCACATCTTGACTTCTTTGTTTTGTGCAGGCTACTTACCTCATGGCCAAAAATAAGGACCTCCTCTTGAGTCTATTGTCTGAGGGTGGTCAGGCCCAGAGACTTCAGAATCGCCTTACAGAGGTGGAGGCTAAACTGGCCGAAAGGGAGGAGGTGATAAAGAATCAAGAGCTGACTGCGATCGAAACCTTCAAAACAAATAAGGCTCTTAAGGTTGCTGCTGCGCTGGAGCGAAAACTTGCCGATACCGCTAGGGAGGATTTGAAGGCCGCCCAATCTGAGATTGGCATTTTGAAAGTGAAGGTGTCAAGTGTTGAGGCCAAACTGAAGGCCAATGACGAACAAATGGTACGGGCTCGGGATGATCTTGAGAGGAAAGAGGCCGAAATTGAGGTCGAGAAGGATGCTATCCGCCTTGAAGGGGTTGGTGATTGTGCTGAATTAATACCGATGGTACTGTCTGGTCTGAATATGGATCCTATCTACGCGGCCATCAATTTTTGCAGGGGGGAAATTTCCGAGGAGGAGTTCCGGAAGTGGCTCCCCCTTTCTTCCGAGGAGGTGATGGATCCCGACCCGATTTCGGTTGCTCCGGTCTCTCAGGTTTTTCAAGAAGGGCGACCTGATATTCATGTTCCTGGCGAGGCTTATCTTGAGATCCCACCTCCATTTCCTGAAGTAGAGGTCTCCCATGCTGCCGAGGTCGAAGCTGCTGTTCCCGTTCTCGAGGCCGAGCCGATCCCTCCATCGTCTGAGCCAGCTGAGGAAGAACTTCCTGCCCCTGCGCGAGTTGATTGAGAAGGGGTAACCCGGACGGGGCCCTGTGTGTACTTAATCTTTTTTTTTTTTGTAATTTGTAATAACATTGTATAAGGTGACCTCCCTCTTGAATATATAATATTATTTTTTCCCTTCTCTTTTTCTCTTTTGCGTTCTTTTTTACGTTTCTTTTCAACCGAACGTTTGAGACCCCTTCGTGGAGGAAAATATGAGCCGGTGGGACGTAACCCGACCCCGAGCTGAAGGAAACACTTGGTCCTGGGGGAATGTTACATCCTCAGTCCAAAGAAGTCGACTCGGTGGGACGTAACCCGACCCCGAGCTGAAGGAAACATTTGGTCCTGGGGGAATGTTACGTCCTCAGTCCAAAGAAGTCGACTCGGTGGGACGAAACCCGACCCCGAGCCGAAACAAATATCGATCTCGGCGGTTTAAGAGCAGACCCGAGCCGAATAACCGAGTGGCCTCGGCGGAACGAAATCCAGCCCCGAGCCGAATAACCAAGCGGCCTCGGCGGAACGAAATCCAGCCCCGACCGAATAATAAGTGGCCTCGGCGGAACGAATCCAGCCTCGAGCTGATTAACCAAGCGGCCTCAGCGGAACGAAATCCAGCCCGCCGAGCCGAATAAACAAGTGGCCTCGGCGGAACGAATCCAGCCCCGAGCTGATTAATCCCTGGGACTTATTTAGAAGGGAAGTGAATCAACCTTTGAAGCCCTACCGAATCTGGCACGGGCGTCCCTCTGCCAGACCAGCGAAAAACAAAAACAAGATTCTGGAAAATAAAATCAAAAGGCGGGGGTGACTTAGCACTTATCCCAAAATAAAATGTTTCGCAAGCATAAACAACAACATGGATGCCTCAAAACAGCGTCCTGTCCGAGGTCTCCAAAACACAATTCTGAATCTTTCAATTCAGAGTCCCGGCGAACCAGGATTTGGATCAGTAGAGCGTTTGAATGGTGAGGGCACATCCTCTACACGTCGGGTCATTGTGGAGCCTGTGTATTGTATGAGGGCTCCTCCTTACCACGCTGGAGCAGGCACACGCTACAGGGGCACAATGCATCCCCGTGCTGCGCCTCTCTTGGATCCAAATGATGAATGGATCAAAGAGTGTTCGGGATACTAAGGGTATATTCCTCCTTAGGTCCGGCATAACTGGAGCTAGCAATCGCCACGGGGGCATCATCATCCCCCGTGCTATGCTTTCCCACACGGATCCATTTCATCGGGTAAGTGAGGATCAAAGAGTGTTCGACACATTAAGGGCATGTTCCTCCTTATGTCCGGTAACACTGGAGTAAAACAATTACTACGGGGGTATTATCCCTCCATGTGCTATGCTTCTTACGGATCCTATGCATCGAGTATGTCCCTGAGGACCCCGAGCCAAGAGAGATACTTGGTTCTGGGGGAATGTCCCGTCCCCAGACCAATGAGCATGACTTGGTGTGACGTAACCCGATCCCGAGCTGGATGACCTCGGCGGACCGCAATCCAGCCCCGAGGTGATTGAAACATTAAGGGCATATTCCTCCTTATGTTCGGTAATACTAGAGCAAACAATCGCCACGGGTGTATCATCCCTCCTCGTGCTATGCTTCTCATGGATCTATACCTTCGTCCCCGCTTTTTAATGCTTGTATGGAGTTGAACGATTCTGGTGTGACTTTGTGCTTCTTTATGGTGGTAGCCGTGGTCGGGTAGTTGCGGGTTTTGTGCTTTTTGGCTTTGGACCGTTGTATTGAGTATGTCCCTGGGGTTTTTGAATATGGTTTTGCAAAGTTTATTTTTTTAGAAGAGCGGGTGAAAAAGAAAGTTTTTATTTATACTCGGGGACATACTGCCCTTCTTACAATTCTCTGTGGGTCATTTTGAGAGAGGCTCTGTATTTGAATTTGTCCCTTATTTGTTTGCTGCAAAATAAAAGGAGGAAGGGAGAGTTTACTGAAAGTATTTTCTCAACATCTCGGCGTTCCATGGCTTTTTTAATCTTGTGCCGTCCAGCTGTTCTAGGATGTATACTCCTGGCCTTACTACTTTTACCACCTTGTAGGGCCCCTCCCATTTGGCGCCTAGTGAGCCTTCCTCTGGCCTTTGGGTATTTAGGGTGACACTTCTTAGCACTAGGTCGCCCGGGATGAAGGTGCGTGTCCGAATCCTTTTATTGTAGAAGCGGGCCATCCTTTGTTGGTAGATTGCTGTTTTTATGGCTGATCTTTCTCTCTTCTCTTCGATTAGGTCGAGGTGGTTTCTGATAAGTCCTTCATTCTGTTTGCTCTCGTAGTGCTGGACCCTGTGGGAGGTCACCCCGATTTCTGCTGGGATGACAGCTTCATATCCGTATGCTAAGGAGAACGGGGTTTCTCCTGTGGAGTTTTTATAGGTTGTCCGGTGTACCCATAGTACTTCTGGTAATTCCTCGACCCATAGGCCTTTGCTGGATCCGAGCCGAGCTTTCAGGTTAGCCTTGATGGTCTTGTTCGTCGCCTCGACCTGTCCGTTTGACTTGGGATGGGCTGGTGTGGCGAACCTTAGGGCGATCTGGAGGTCCTCGCAGAGTTTTCTGAAGCCTTTGCTATCAAACTGCTTCCCGTTGTCAGTGATGATGGCTCGGGGAATTCCGAATCGGCAAACGATATTTTTCTTTAGGAATTCAGTGGCTTTTTTTTTTCTGTTATGGCGGATAATGGCTCTGCTTCCACCCATTTGGTGAAATAGTCTATGGCCACGATGGCGTATTTTGCATGTCCTTTCCCTCGTGGCATTGGCCCAATGATGTCTAGTCCCCACTGGGCGAACGGCCAGGGACTGAGTAGTGTAGTTAATTGTTCTGCTGGTTGGTGGTGGAGATTTGCGTTTTTCTGACATCCTTCGCACTTGCGGGCCACTTCTATGCCGTCCTGGTGCATGGTCGGCCAGTAAAAACCTTGTCTTAGGGCTTTGAAAGCAATTGAGTGACCCCCGGCGTGGCTTCCGCAGATGCCCGTATGTATCTCCCTGAGCACATAATTCGCCTCTTCTTCTGCTAGATATCTTAAGAGGGGGACTAAGTAACCTCTTCGGTAAAGTACCCCGTTGATTAGGGAAAATCTGGTGCTTTTGTATCTTAACTTCCTGGCCTCCGTTTTGTCTCTGGGTGTTTCTCATGTTTCCAGGTATTTTCTGATGGGTTGTATCCATGATGTTTTGCTTTCTTTATCTAGAACTTCTACTTCAGATTCCCCTACGCTCCTTTCCCGGATGTAAATCAAAGGGATTATTCTGGGGTGCTCGGCTTTTGTTGAGGAGGCGAGTCGTGCCAGGGAGTCTGCCTCACAATTGTCTTCTCGGGAGATTTGTTCGAAGCGTACATCCCATATTTTCCCCGTTAACTTTCGCACTTCGGTAAGATAGGCCATCATGCTAGGCTCTTTGGCTTGGAAAGTTCCATTTAGCTGCTGAATGGCTAACTGTGAGTCACTTCTTACTACCACATCTCGGATCCCCAGTACCGTGCATAGTCTCAAACCGCCCAGTATTGCTTCATATTCTGCTTCATTGTTGGTCGCTACGAAAGCGAATTTCAGGGTGAGCGGGATTTCTTCTTCTATGTTGTTTTTTAGGATGATTCCCGCGCCATTGCCTTGTGTGCTGGCGGAACCGTCTACAGACATCTCCCATTTGTCTTCTTCTATCGTCAGGATCTGGGGTTCGGTAAATTCGGCGACAAAATCTGCCAAGGCTTGTCCTTTTACTGCTGCTCTCGGGAGGTAGAAGATGTCGTGTTCACTTAGCTCTACCGACCATTTTACTAGTCTGCCGGAAGCTTCTGGCCGTTACAGAATTTGTTTTAGGGGGTGATCGGTGTAGACCCTGATAGGATGGGCCTAGAAGTAAGGCCGCAATTTCCGAGCTGTCATGATCAATGAAAGGGTGACCAGTTCATGTACTGGATATCGGGTCTCGACATCTAGGAGGGCTTTACTGATGTAGTAAACATGTTTCTTGACCTTGTCGGTTTCTTGTATCAGTACCAAACTTACTGCTCGCCCCGAAACGGCCAGGTACAAGTATAATGTTTCCCCGTGAGTGGTTTTGCCAGGAGTGGGGGCTGTACTAGATAGTGCTTCAGCTGCTGGAAGGCTTCCTCGCACTCTGGCGTCCAGTCGATATCCTTCTTTTCTTTTTTGATCACTTCGAAGAAGGGGTGGCATTTTTCAGTTGCTCGTGATATGAACCGATTGAGCGCAGCCACTCTACCGGTCAGACTTTGTACTTCTTTCACTGTCTTGGGGGATTTTAGGCCCAGTATTGCCTGGATCTTCTGTGGGTTTGCTTCGATACCTCGGGCACTCACCATGTAACCTAAAAACTTTCCTGAGGCTACCCCGAAGGTACATTTTTCTGGATTGAGTTTCAGGTTGTGTCTCCTTAATAGCTCGAAGGTCTTTTTTAGGTCGGCCATGTGATAGCTTGGTTCTTTCGACATCGTTATCATGTCATCGACGTAAACTAGCATTGTCGTGCCGATGAGTGGTTTAAAAACTTTGTTTACCAACCTTTGGAAGGTTGCCCCAGCTGGTCTATGTTCGGCAAATGGAAGATGTCCTTTGGGCACGCCCTGTTTAGGTCGGTGAAATCGACACACATTCGCCACTTGCCATTGTTTTTTCTGACCAACACTACGTTTGATACCCAATCTGGGTATCTTACCTCCCTGATGAGACCTGCCTTTAATAACTTCTCGACCTCGGCTGCTATTGCTTTACTCCTTTCTTGATTGAAGTTCCTTCTCTTTTGCCTGACCGGCTTGCGTGATGGGTCTACTGCTAGGCGGTGATTGATGAATCTTGGGTCGATCCCAGGCATGTCATCGTATCCCCAGGCAAAGATGTCCGGGTATTCTTTCAGGCATTCTAGTAGATCTTGTTGTAGAGATTTGTCCAGGCCTCCCCCTATCTTTATGCTTTTTCCTGGCCCGTAAAGTTCTATTTCTTCTGTCTCCTCAGCTGCAGCGAGTCGGGCATTTTTGTTTGGCCGAGGCCCAGGGTTTCTGTTTTCTTCTTCTTCACCCAGGCTTCTTTGTCGTTTTCGGGTATCTTCTTTGATGCAGAGGGTCTCTCGTGAGAGAGTTGCGAAGCAGCTGCGAGCTGTTTTCTGGCTTCCGCATACGATTATGATCCCCTCCCGGGTGGGGAATTTCAGTTTTAGATGGTAGCAGGACATTGCGGCTTTTGTTTTCATCATGAAAGGTCGTCCGGCGATGGCCTGGTAGCTGCTCATGCAGTCCACTACAGTGAAGTCTGTCATGATCGTCCGGGTCCGGGGATATGTCCCGACTGTCATTGCCAACTGTATCCTTCCCAGTGGGATGACGGCTGATCCTCCGAAACCGTATAGGGGAGTGCTATCGTCGGTTAGGGCTGCATACTCTACCCCTAGGTTATCTAGTGCTTCTCTGGAAATTATGTCAACTGCGCTTCCGGGGTCTACTAGGATTCTGTCTACTTCTGACCCGCTAATTACTGCTTTGATTATTAACGCATCGTCATGAGGGAAACTCACCCCTCGGGTGTCTTCATCGGTAAACATTATCGGTACCGACCGGCTTCCCTGGAGCCCTGTGACCTGCTCTGTTTCTAGCACGTCCGGTCCTCGGGTCTTGCTGTAGTCTTTTCTTGACCGGTTAGAGTTTCCGGCCAACGTTCTCCCTCCTGCGATGATATTGATTTGGCGGCCACGTGCTCTTTGTCTGGCCGTCATAACTTCGTGGTCAATGTATTTGTTCAGATATCCGTTTCGTGCTAGGTCTTCCATCTGTTCCCGTAGATCTTTACACTCGTCCGTTGCATGTCCTATGGAGTTGTGATGTACGCAATAAGCCTTTTGGTTCCTTTTGTCCGGGGGAAATCTCCTTTGGTCGGGTTCTACTAAGAGGCCTTTCCCCTAGATCTCCATGACAATTTGTCCCAGTGGTTTCTTTAGGGGAATGTATGCATCTTCTCCGACCACATGGTTTACTTGGGTCGGCGCCCTTCTCTCTTGGTTGTCTCGGTGCAGTGGTTTGAACTCCTTGTGTTTCAGGGGTGGTCTTCTGGATTCTACACGGTGGGGGGCGCCCTCCCTTGTGGTCCTTTCTCTAATGGTGTTCCATTTTCGGGATATTTTCTCCTCGTTTTCTAATAGAACGAATTTTCGGGCCACCTCCAGGGCGATTGCGTAGTCCGGGGTGTCCTGGATCCTTAGGTGGGTCCATAGCCTCCCGACTTTCAAGGCTCCCTTCAAGCTTTCCAGGGCCTCGGGGGATTCATACCCTCCGACTTCGAGTACCATATTGTGGTATCTTTCAATAAATATTTTCAAAGGTTCATCGTCTCCTTGTTTCATAAGTCTTAGTTCTCCAATTGTCTTTCTGGGGACGCAAGCCCCCTTGAAGTGTCGTATGAATGCCTTTCTGAGTTGTGTGAAGCTGCTGATGCTTTTTGGGGCTAGGCTTCTATACCATAGGATGGCCAGTCCGGCTAGAGTTAAGGGGAACACTTTGCAAATGGCGTCCCATGTTACCCCTTGTACCTCCATTAGTAGGACGAAGCTTTCGATGTGGGTTTTGGGATCGGTATGGCCCTTGTATGGCGCCATGGTTGGCATGCTGAATCTTTTTGGGAATTTTTCTGACCTTATTTCTTCTGTGAAGGGGGACTCATCTTTACCGTCCCGGGGCATTCCTATGTCTGTATTGGGGCATACTCCTCATTTGGCTAGCTCCTCCCGTAACCAAGATTTCATGCTGCTGTCTTTGGTTCCATGCCGCCTCTTGCGGTTTCTCTCTTTCTGTTGTCTTGGGCGTGGTGCTTCTCAGGCCCGGTATCTCCCGCACTCTTTCGTCATATTCTTTCCCTCTCTCCTGGTGTTGTGAGGGTTATCATAGGAGGAGTCTGGTGACGATTTGCCATCCTCTTCCTCCCACGTGTCCTCAGTTTGGGAATCTCTCTGCACCACCACAGATCTTACCCCGTAGGGGCCCTTCCTCCGGGGTCTGTCGTCCTCACTTGTATCAATAATTCTTTTTCCTTCTGCTATTTCGTTCCTTCGTCGGTTAGTCCCGGTCTCGAATTTCCCGTTGTGCGCTCCTTCTATCTTTTCCAACCGGTCTACTATGGTCTTTAGCAGGGTTTGATTTTCCTCCCTTTCTTTCCTTAGGTTCTCCTCGATCTTCTCCATCCAATCTGCAGCCGAGCTCCCTGATGATTGGTGGTTTCCGCCTTCCGCCATTGTCTTATTACGTGAGTTTGCTTTTTGTTCGCTCCCCACAGACGGCGCCAACTGTTGACGGTGGATTTTGGTCTCAGGGCAATATGGGAATATCACTCCCGAGGTAATCCTCCTTCAATAGTGAATTTGTTTGGTTATGGGGGACCAAAGGCAAATTTAGCAGAAAACAGATAAACACACCAATCAACAAGGATATTTAACGTGGTTCTGATCATTCTCATGCCCTCTACACAAATTCTGCCCTTCTATTTATAATAGTACAGAAATCAGATTCCTATTCGTATTCGTATAAGAATCCTTCAGTCGAACCTATCTTCTCATCTTGCAAGGATTTCTAATTTAATACTGTCTTTATTTCTTGTGTCCTATTTGGATACTGACTCATCTCCTTTCCCTATGAAAGTAGGATAACGTTATCCCTTTCCCTGTAAAAATAAGATGTTTCTTCTTCTGGAACGTCTTTGCTACATGCTCGGTCTTCGTGGGGTCGGTCATAAGGGTCATTTGCACTGAGAATGCTTATACCGTTCTGAAAAGTGCCCGGACATATGAACCCAAGTGCTCGGTAACCGATCATAATATGCTCGGTTTGAAACCAAAAATGTGATCGGTCTCTAAGCGTTGTGGTTGGTCTGAAACCGCAAGGTGTTTGGACCCTTATTGCAAAGTGGTCGGGTCGGCTTTAACGATCTCACCTAAGGAGGGAATTACCCTCCTATCCTCTTCGTGCTGCTTTAAATATCATAATGCCTGAAAACACTATCAATACTAATAATAATAAAAATTAATCAAAACTTTTTAGGTTCAACGCCAACCAATCAAAAGAAAGGTAATTACTTAATTTAATTAAACTGAAATTTGTCATTCAGTAATCAGTTAAAAGTAAAATATTCAAACTAAGGGTGGCAGTTTAGCCCGGGGCCCGGCCCGTCGGGCTTTGACATTTTTAATATGTTTGTATCATTTTTATTTATTTTTAACATTTAAATTGTTAATTTATCAATGAAACTTGTGATTTATTTATGAATTGTCTTTGTATATAGTGTAAATATATTTTATATTTATATATTTTAAATTTTTTAAATTTTTATTTTAAAATTCGGGCCCAAAAAAAAGCCCGGGCCGAAGCCCGGCCAGGAAGACACCCGAGTCCGGGCTTTTTTTTTTATTAGCCGGGCAAGCCCGGCCCGGCCCATTGCCACCCTTAATTCAAACACCATAAATTAGTTTTACGACGCCAGCCGCAGATTGTACGGACACTAATACTGTGTTTTTTAATAGATATATATTTTGTGAAAAAAATCCTCTCAGCAACGAAAAGAGGAGAAAAAACGAAGAAAGAGATTTGATTTTGATCTCATTTTCAGGAAAGGTAAAAAAAAATATTTAAAAAAAAACTAGTAGAAATAAATATCTGTCTTTCATATTTTAATGTCGGATCCCTAAAAATACAGATTAAATTCTTTTCTGTATTTACAGTTTTACATTTAGTAATTTTTCCAGATTTAGGGTTCGCGCCTTCTTGAAGCACTCGTATTTGTATTTCGTTTTTGCATTTGTGTTGAAGAATTGATTTTGGTTCGTAATCGCATTGTATGAATGTTGTTTTTTTAAATTTCACCGATTTTGTTCTCTTAGTTGATGGCTGCCTTTGTTTTTGATTTTAAACTAATTGAGCCTTTTTGTTAATCATGCAATAATTTTGAAATTTTATTTCATTTTTTTTGTAACGTTTTTAGATCCAAGTATATGTTTTGTGATCTTTGTACTATTCTGTTTTACGTTGTTTGTTTCATTTAGCTTGATGGTACTTGCATTGTAGATTTTCAGGGCTTTGATTTGCTAATTAGTTTGTTAGAAGGAACTAGAAATTTTGTTACAGAGTTGTGTAGCGTTTGGGTTATATTTGTCCAGACAAGTGGTAAAATTCTGCAATTATGAGAACTTCATGGGCTGATTCAGTCTCTGCATCTGAGGATGCAGCCCCTGCTTCTAATATGAATGCTGCACCTCGTCCCACGCGATCCACTTATGTTCCACCGCATCTTCGTAACAAGCAGCCAACCTCCTTTGATCCCCCTGCTCCATCGCGAGAAGCTAGTGAACCTGCTAGTGGATTGCGTGGTGGTGGTTCACGGCCTGATTTTGGGCGTAGTCAGGGTTACGGTTCTGGTGGTAGAAGTGGCAGTGGCTGGAATAATAGAAGTGGGGCTTGGGACCGAAGAGAACGTGAAGTGAATCCATTTGGTGATCATGACTATGCAGATCAGGGGTTTGCTGAAGCAGAAAACACTGGTATCAATTTTGATGCTTATGAGGATATTCCAGTGGAGACGAGTGGGGAAAATGTGCCACCGCCTGTTAATACATTTGCAGAAATAGATTTGGGGGAAAGCTTAAATATGAATATTAGGAGGTGCAAGTATGTCAAACCCACTCCAGTTCAGCGTCATGCGATTCCTATATCAATTGCAGGGCGTGATTTAATGGCCTGTGCTCAGACAGGGTCAGGTAAGACAGCTGCCTTTTGTTTTCCAATTATTAGTGGGATAATGCGGGAGCAGTATGTACAGAGACCACGTGGAGCACGGACTGTTTGTCCTCTGGCTCTTATTCTTGCCCCTACGAGAGAACTCTCATCTCAGGTAGGATTGTGATTTAGACCATTTATGTGATGTGCTTTCTTAGAGCATGAACTGGACAATAATCATTTTGTCATTTATGATTTACTTGCAGATACACGATGAAGCCAAGAAGTTTTCCTATCAAACTGGTGTCAAGGTGGTGGTTGCTTATGGAGGAGCACCAATTAACCAACAGGTTTCCATTATTCATGCTTGATTGTATTTTTGGTTTGTTCCACTCAGAAGTTTTTTTAACTCGTGAACATTATGGTTTCTGCTTTCTTTGTCAGTGTTCTTTATTAATTTTGACTGGTTTATTTCTAAAGTTATAACTGCTTGACATAAATCTGCTACTAATCACTTTTCTTTTATACAAAAACATCTTCTTTTTGAGTTCATTAATGTTTTTCAATCTCTTTTGCTGATATTTGAGATTGATGTAAATTAAATCTTTAGCCTTTACCTAATGTGTATTCATAGAAGGCATGAGATTTATATTCACTTTCTGGACTTTTTTGCATTTTTTGGATGATATATGGAGAGATTTAGATTTTACTCGTGGTTTGTAATTTTGCATTGACGTCGAAGGTGGGGTCTTTTTGAATTTATTGTCATTGCTTTGATTTGACTGGAATGGTTATTGATTGCCTTTTTAGGATGTTTTTACATCCAGTGTTCTAAAATACGCCGCCTAGGCTAGGCGGCACATTTACGTTAGGCGCCCTACTGGCGTCGTGACTCTAGGCCAGTCGACCCCATTCGGCAGTCGCTGGTTAGGCGAGGCCAGATCGGCGTCTAGGCGGCATCGGCCGCTCGTCGTGTATTTTTTAAATTCTTTTGACAAGGATTGAGAGGATTCCAGGCTCGATTTTGACGACAAGGGCAAATTGTGATGGTTAAGGTGGGCTTCATTGTCATCATTGTGTTGGAATCGATGTGGTGGAGGCATGATTGTGATTTTTTCTGGGTTGCAATATGGTGTTTGAAGAAATCGTGTAAGACACATCAAATATTTCAATGCACATATTTGAACGAAAGAAAAAAAATCTTAATTTGTTTTCACGATATGAGAAAGATGAAAGAAAATGTTAAGCGTGATTCAAAGCTCTAAGCCTCAATGGATAGTACTGTATGCTGAGAAAGATGAAAGAAAGGGCTAAGCGTGAGCAAGGTTCAAAAACTCGGTATACGGTGCAAGACGGTCCCCCACGTGAGGCGAGTTGGACAGACTCAAGGCGGTTGAGGCGACAGCCTCAAGCTGAACTCGAAAAAATACTAAAAGCTTTAAAATAAATCATCTACAACTACAACAAATCCATTTCAACTAATAAAAGCATCCATCAAAACTAAATAAAATGAAACATAACAAAATAGGTTCATAAAATAAAATGACTCTTAATCTCTAAATAGACTATTATTTGTGTCTAATATCATGAAATGTGGGTCTGAAGTGTCATCCTCCAAAGAGTCGTCATCATATATAATTGAGAATTTATCATTTTTCCACCTGATAAATAGTGCAATTATCATTTACCATGAAAACTTTAAAATTGTTTTCTTTTCCACATGAAGTTTCAAATGTATTCACTTTTCCCCTTTTGTAAAGTGGAAAACGGGTAATTTTTCCTAAATTAAATGGATAACTTGTACACTTTTCCATTTTTTAAGGTGGAAAAGTAAACAATTTTCAAACTACAGGTGGAAAAGAGAACAAATTGAATATTTTCGTGGTAAACAGTACTTACACAGTTACGCTATTTATCAGGTGGAAAAATGATAATTTCCCTCTATAATTTCTATCATAAATAAATTTATTATAACTAATAAATAAATATAATAGTAAATTTTGGTTATTTTTAAAGATAATAATTATTTTGTCATTTTCGGCGAAGCATCGGAGTCGAGTTATCCTATCAACGCGGTTAACAACACTGTCGGCTAGGATTTCAAAATTGAAAATTTTGTTTGCAGTAGCTTTTTAGTCTATAAAGAAGCTCAATTCGGGACTCTTTGTATCGACTTTCAGCTCCCTTGTATAATTTTTTATGTTTTAAAAAAATAGTAACTTTAGGGCTTTCGAGTCTAGGCTTATGCCTTAAACCGCCCCGACTTGAGGCATCATGAGGCGGGCCGCCTCAAGCCTTTAAGGCGGGTCTATTGAAAACTCGGCCAGAGGCGACAGCCTCGAAGCGCCGCGACCTCAAGTGGAGTTTTTAAACTATTAGCGTGAGTCAAATCTCTAAGTCTCAATGGCAATAGTACTGTATGCTAGTGGGTTTTGATATTCTATTAATTAATTAATTATTATTTTTATATTATCATTTGGGAAAACGTGTTTCACAATTTTAAATTTTTTTTTAAAAAAAGCCCAATGGTTGTACGCTACTAACCTAGTGGATTTTGATATTTTTTATTAATTTATTTGGGAAACGTGTCATAAATTTAAAATTTGGAAAAAATGAGACTTAATGGCTGCAACTAAAAAAAGGATATTGCATGTGAATTGCAATTAATTTATTTTTATATTATCAATTGGGAAAATGAATTTCATAATTTTATCTATTTATATCCTTCAATTAAGACTCTAATTTGGTTCACCAATTTTTGTAAGTTGTTAAAATAATTATTAAGCAAATATTATCAAAGTTCGAAAACTCGGTATGCGGTGCGAGGCGATCCTTGTTGTGAGGCGAGGCGGCAGCCTCAACCTAGAAATAAATTTACTCTTAAATGCATTTTAAATCACAAATAGATAATTTACTTTTAATATAGAAGTTATTAAATTTATTCTATATATTACAACTAACATTCAAACTTTAATACCTTAAAGTTCAAACATAATTAATTTAAAAAAAAAAATAGTTCAAACATAATTTATTTTTGTAAATTTGATGATAGTTTGTTGCTTTATTTTTTTATTATCATAAAAATATTATTTAAAAGTCTACTTTAATTGATTATTTTGAGATGATGAGTCATGACAGGTCTATGACTTTGTTACAATTTTTGGTTTTGTCTACAATTTTTGGTACCGTCTCTCTCCCATGCAAGTTTTTCGATTTTAAACAAGCCATCGCACATCTTTATCTATTAATTAATTAATTAATTCTGATATGGGCAGCTTTATAACTTTTCACAACATCTTTATCTATTAATTAATTAATTAATTAATTTTGACATTGGGCAGTTTTATTTCTTTTCAAAGCATTTTTTATATTAATTCTGACATTGAGCAGACCAACATCATATATCACATTATTATTTTAATATATTTATTTAACTGTAGTAGGTAGCCAAGAGCCCTCGTGATCTCTCTTTAAAAATTCTCCACCTTTAATTCTCTCTCTGGGTCCATCACTTGTGCCACTGTTTCTTTCTTGTTGAAGTTATGTTCGTGATTCTTTTCTTCTTTCAGATCCGCTGCAAGACAACAAATAAAAAGTGTTTTTGTCTGTTCCAGTGGAGGCATCTGAGTCGTGCAGCCTCTGGAGGCCCCGATGCGTGTCGAAGTGAGGCAGCCGCCTCTTCCCTGCGAGGCGGCTCCTAAGAAAAGTCGGGCTGAGGCGGCGCCATCACCGAGGCGGGTGGGGCGCGCCTTGAGGCGCATATATCCAATTTAAGATTGAATTCTTTTTTTTTTTTTGGAAACGTTGGAAACCCCGCCGTCAAATCACCCGACCCAAGTTTAAGCGGAGCAGGTAAAATCCTCGACTGTCCAGGCTCTTATAAGAAATGCACCTCATGGACTCGAACTCAGGACCTGACAACAAAATCTTAAGCCCTTTGCCACCAAGCCACACCCCTTGGGGACGATTAAATTCCCTCATAAGAGATTGGCAAGAGAGAATAAATCACTTCTTATCATGAATTTGATTAGCATAATTAAGAACAAAAATTTACTTTAAAAATCAAATTTAGGAACAACATTATCTATTTCATCTTTTAAAATATTTATTTATTTATTTTTCAAACATTATCTTGCTGAATTTGCATGAGCTGGATGTTTAATTCTGTTGGACAATATTAATTTTTAATTATCAGCTTAGGAATTTCCTGGTGCGCTAGGCGTCAGGTTGCCGTCCGACTAGCGCCTAACGAGTTTTAGAACACTGCTTAGGTAGTTAGGTTGCTCTTTCTGTGAATGATCTTCCTATCGTACTTTGATTTTTCCAGTGTAAAAGATGGATGACTTATTGCTTTCATAAATTGGCTGACAGTTCCAGTTGTTCAATTTTGTCCCCATCAGAGAGAAAATATAGGAGTGATATATTGAATAACATGGGGTGAAGCATTTGTGCTTTGTGGGGTGGTTGACGATCTGTTTTTTTTTCTTTTGGATTGTTTGACGGTGTTTGTTATATCCTTCATATTTACCAGTAAGAAACTCAAGCTTGTTTGCTGGTGGTATTGCATGAATTTTTTAATAAATGTAATTGGTTTACCTTAATATGCAATCTGATAACTTGATCTATTTTTCATCAGATTTTCCGTTGCCTTTCGTCTGTGATGCTATATTGATTTTTAAGTTGAAGGTTCATTTAATTTTTGTACTGGATAATTATATTTTGTACTGATTATGTGTTCTGTGGTCAGTTGAGAGAGCTTGAGAGAGGGGTTGATATTCTTGTGGCAACTCCAGGACGATTGGTTGATTTGCTTGAGAGAGCTAGAGTGTCATTGCAGATGATTAGATATTTAGCTCTCGATGAGGCAGATCGGATGCTGGATATGGGTTTTGAGCCTCAAATCAGGAAAATAGTGGAACAAATGGATATGCCTCCTCCAGGTGTAAGACAGACAATGCTTTTCAGTGCCACATTCCCGAAAGAGATACAGGTTTTCATTTTTTTATTCTGTTTTCAAGTGGTTTTGATCTTTCTGATTGTTATTGGGGTTGAGGGTTTTGGGATATTCATGATTTTTTATGTTTGAGGGGTTACTATTAGTTCATTATAACCAGGGTGGTGCAATCCCAGTCTCTTGACTGTTGAATTTCTGACATGGCTTGTACTACTGGTCAAATCATAATCAAATTATAGTTTTGGGGTGTGCTTAAAGGTCCATTATCAGCCTATCAGGATGTGTTGGATTCACACCGGCTACTTTTATCCATTTCAATAGGAAAATGAATCTGCTGTAATATAGCTATTTTGTATAAGATGTGTGGTTTGAGGACCATTTTCTCATTTATAGCAGAAGTTTATGGCAGGTTGAAATGAGACTTGGCATCAATCAATCTGACAAGTTTCTTTTACAATTTGCTTGGTTTGCAGAGTCTGGCATCTGATTTCCTTGCAAATTACATTTTTCTGGCTGTTGGAAGGGTTGGTTCAAGCACTGATTTGATTGTTCAGAGAGTTGAATTCGTTCAAGAGTTGGACAAGAGAAGCCATCTGATGGACCTCTTGCATGCACAGGTGGAAAATGGAGTTCATGGCAAGGTATGTTAGACCACTTGTTTTGCATTCTGTTGAAGCATATATGCTGTGAGCTCTCTTTGTAGAAATTGTGTGAAAATTCAAACTGCTGGTGCAGCGGAAGTCATTCTAGTTTAATTTGATAGGTTGAATTATGTTTGCATTTGGTTTTGTTATGAAGTTAAATTTTTTTTTTTTAATTGCAGCAAGCTTTGACTTTAGTTTTTGTGGAGACAAAGAAAGGAGCTGACGCATTGGAACACTGGTTGTATATGAATGGATTTCCTGCAACGACTATTCATGGTGACAGAACACAACAGGTGAGTCGGTCAGGATCAATACATCAAATGGAAAGAAATAAATTATGTATTGGTTATTTTAGTCAGTATGTTTGTGAGTTGTGACAGAATAATATTATTGCCTTAGGGTGCTGATGATACTTATCTTCTGTAACATCGGGTGGCATTCTTATGGTTCAATTTAAATACCTTTTTTGGGGCATTTGCTGATTGTATTAGGAATTATCCAACTGAGTTTCTCAGTTAATTGCATTCTATTCATATTTGTCCTGCAGTTTGCGATGACAATGATCAGTAGTGATATGGACATAAATATTCTGATTATTACTATTTTTTTTTTGTGTGCAGGAAAGAGAACAGGCATTGAGATCATTTAAGAGTGGAAAGACACCAATTTTAGTAGCTACAGATGTGGCGGCACGGGGTCTTGATATACCACACGTAGCTCATGTAGTCAACTTTGATCTTCCAAATGACGTTGATGATTATGTTCATCGGATAGGAAGGACAGGGCGAGCTGGGAAATCAGGATTGGCTACAGCCTTTTTCAACGAGAACAACACGTCATTGGCAAGGCCTCTATCTGAGTTGATGCAAGAAGCTAATCAGGAAGTACCTGATTGGCTTACTCATTATGCATCACGGGCAAATTATGGTGGTGGCAAAAGTAGGCGGTCTGGAGGAAACCGTTTTGGTGGTCGTGACTTCAGAAGAGACGGCTCATTTACTAGAGGCACATCTACAGACTACTACAGTGGAGTGAATAGTAGTAGCAGTGCATATGCAGTTCCCGGTGGTGGTTATGGTGGGGGATATGATCACAGCAATGCTGGTATGTCCAGTGCGTGGGATTAAGATCCCATTTCATACCGAAATGCCATTACTGTTCACTTGAGTATATATATTTTCTTCGATATTTCAAGGATTATTTTCACTGTGTTTACTTGTCCCTTCAGCTCGTTCATTTTTGAATTTAGGAAAATTCTTTTCTCAGTTTCATGGTGAAAATTTGCCTGTCATTAGCCAAGTGCTGGTGAATTTTTGGTTGGAGGTGAGAGCTAATTATTCCTTTTCGATTTTTTACAATTGTAACCACTCCAAGTAGTTCACTCAGAGGAGGGTTAGATTTACCAGCAGGTTCAGATTCCCAATTTTTCTTGGCAATTCATAGAAAGATAATCATTTTGGATTTTTCAAACTTAAAAATGTTCTAGGTTTTAGCAACATACATAACCAAAATTTTCTTTAAGGGGTGATAGCAATGCACATAAAACACATTCATTTGGAATTTTTTAGCATGCGAGTTTTCCCACGCGAAACTACCTAGTGACACAGGAAAAATAGCACCAGCCCACCTAGACATCCTGTTACGATAGTCTTCTGAGAATCAATATCATGTACTCACCGGAAAACCATAATAACAGCATTATGTTTGGGCTACATCTATAGTTCTCTACTATTGTTTAGTTAGCCCTTTGACTGCAAATAGAAGATTGAAAACTATGGACCTTGAGACAGAATAATCTTATTTGTTTCAGCAACCACAGAGCATTGCAACCAAAATCCTAGGAAACACGGAACCCAAGAAAAAAATATGGAGGGCATACGATAGCATGCCGCTAACCACTTTTGCTAGGGATTTGAAGTACAGGATGATGATGACGATGACTAATTAAACTGGCTGCATTCGGCTAACATTTCTATTGGTAACTTTAAAAAGGAGGAACGGGTGGGTAATTGAATAAACTTGATCATCGTTTTCTATGAGACAAAAGTGACAACACAAAGCAGATCAATGCTGGAATACCGTAATGAGATATATGAGAAATAACACGGTGAGCATGATCTACCATTCTTACAATAACTTTCTCTCTATCATCTGACTTCTCTAGCCATTTTCTTCCGGCATGTTCAAACCTGAAGCACAAGAAACATATTGAGTTAGTTAACAACAGCCAACAGATTGAACAAATTGACCACAATAACGAGACTTGAGAGGAGGGAGAAGACAAATAACAGAGAGAGATCCTAGATTCTAAGAAATTAAAAATAATGATTACCCATCCTGGAGAGTCAGCGTCTAGGTCTAGGCTTGCAGCAGAATTCAGCTAGAAGTGCTATATGATCAGAGGACCACTCTGGAGAAGGAAGAGCCGTGTCTTTCCTCAAGCTATCCTCATCCAAGAGCTCCAACAAGGATTCAACGGTTAAAGAATCCGCTGAAAGCACAAGTTAAATTTATAAGCAAGAATGATATATCTAACCACTCAACAATTTGTATCAAACAACTAATCACAGTGAACAAGGGAAGAATGGGAAGTTTTTTTCTCATTGATAAGCGAAGAAAATACAGGCAAATAGGTTGTACAGAATTCTCCAAAGCTCACCTGTGTAAAATATGTAGTCTAAGGTACCGATAAAATCTCTAGTGCAGTGAGTAAATAACGGTTCATTGGTAGTGGGGTTCATTCTCCTCCTCTGCTGCTCCATACCGAGACCAACCCCCATTCTTGCAAAGGACGAGTAAGCACTAACCTGTAAGACCAAGTGAATTACAACCAGGAAGTAAAATTACCTACTCTAAGTCTCTAACAATGATATTTTTTCCCATAACTTCAGCAAACCACTGTCAAGAGAAAAACAATCTAAAGCTAAACAACCTCTCAAAGTTGTCCAATATTATTTGTCCAATATTGTTTCATTATCAGAAGATGCATTACCAATGGAAGTTGATGTGTCAGCTTGGTGTGAGGACGCAAGATCGTAAGAGGATCTACAGCCAGATCTGGATGCATTGGATCTACCTTGCCCATGGCTAGAAGTGCATGAGGAGCACTGCAAGGAATATCAAAAGCACATATAGTTGAGCGACAAAACATTAACAATTATATTGGATCTCCCACACAAGCTTACTATCTCAGAAGGATAGGCATACCTTCCAGGAACAGAATTGAAATCCCCACACACCAACATTGGAATGTCAGCACTGGCAGCTATTTTCTCCAATCCTTTTAAGAGCGTATGAACCTAATTTGACAAATTAAAAACCATAAATGAACATCTAAAAAATTGAAAAAAATATAGAGTTGCATATAGAGACAGAAGGGAAATCAGAACCTGCCACAACTTGACATCCTTTAGCTCTTGGTGGACATTTACATGTGTATTTGCCTGTACTCCAAAGCCATAAAACAAGAAATTAATTACGACAAAGAGGTTAAAAGATGACCAGTACGGAATATAATACATATACGCAAAATGACACGAGTCCATTCATTTAAAGGACACCATTTTCATGAACTATATAACATCCATACTACATTCAATAAAATAAGAATGAAAACTCTTACCACACAGAGAAGCTGCCTCTTCCCAGGAGTGTCAGCTCCCTGGTTACTAAACTTTGCTTCCAAAACAACTATTAATGCAACATTATCCTATGCACATAAGGAATTTATATGAGGAAAGGAAGGCATAAGTTGGAAAAAGCTGGGCAGGCACTGCCTCAAAAAATATTACAAAATGAAAGGTTATCAAGCTACCTTAACCAATCGATTCAAGGCATTCTTTTTCTGAGCGCTTGGAAGTATAGCATCAGTCAAAGATTGAGCAGCCTTATTAAATTCAACCTGCATACAAATACAAGAATCTTCAGTCTGAAATAAAACTAAAATAGAACCTTGTTGGATATGCCAAAAGCTCCCGAACCTCATATTTTTTGACGTGTGAAAATCTATCTCTACGGAAAAATGTTGCACAACCATCAATTGTATGGGTGTTTCCATTGTAAACCTGCAATAATCATCATGGATTTGTAAACACAGAGAAAGAAAAAAAGAAAGAAAGAAAGAAAGAAGCTGATATGTCCTTGTGTAAAGTTCTTTAACTACCTCATTAGTTTTTCTCTTATAGAGAGCTTGATAGCCATGCTTGTCCAGCTCGGGGGCAAAAAATTCCTCAAAGTGATCATTTTGAACCTGAAAGAAGAAAAGAAAAGGCAAATTAACCTCAAAAACCACTTTGCAGGTTAACCGAAGGCCAATTATGTTCCATCTTGACTAATAACATAGTGAACTAAATGATAAAATAAATTCTACAACTCTTTTGCGGAGACTGGAGAAGCAAGATAATGCCAGATATTGTTATTTTCATCTTCATCTTCATTTTACCATTCCTCAATTAGCCTCATCTAGTCCTATTCAAACACCATTGTTGCCAATGAAACCCCTCCCCCTAGATCATTGAAAAGGAAGCGAGGAATACAGATTTCTTTATTTGCCCTTATGTGATATTTAGATCAAACTTAGTTTTAGAATACATATGGAGGAAAAAATCCTAACTACATGAAGAGGTTGGAATGCTGAAGAATGTTAATCAGGTAAACAGCAGCAAAAGCATGCTTATATTTTACCTCCTGAAGACAAACAATGTCAGCACGATAGCCAACAATTTCCCGCAGCAAATTCTGTCTACGATATGCCCATGATAGAGCCCATGAAGGGCAATAACTATATGATTCACTAGTTGCAAACGCATCTGACAAAATATTGTATGAGAGCACAGTAAAAGTGCCGGTGGTTGAAAGACGACCATCAGAATCTAGATGCCCCATCATGTCAGCTCCATTGACCGGGATCAAGCGACG
Organism: Zanthoxylum bungeanum; assembly: GCA_019454045.1. NCBI lineage: Eukaryota > Viridiplantae > Streptophyta > Magnoliopsida > Sapindales > Rutaceae > Zanthoxylum > Zanthoxylum bungeanum. The sequence goes on from SKCR01023681.1 coordinate 102,451, forward strand.
GGGACTAGGAGAAGGGGCAGGAATGACACGGGAAGTCAATAGAGTGTTGGGATGCCCCACAGAGAGTTTGGTTTCTGCATCTACTACAACACACTCAAACTTCAGGACATGGCCAATATCATCAGATGATGGAGTGTATGTTTTGGATCGTCCAACTTCAAACCAAGTTTCACCTCCACTCCTCTGCGTAACTGCAGCAGGATATAAAGGTGTAGAACCATTTGTCAAGCTAGAACTTGATGCAGAACCAGGTAAGCTAGCATTGATAACTCCAGATCCAGTGCTATTGAAGCGCCCAAATAACTCTTCCTCTTCATTCCCATTCTCATTTACAGCACTTGCAGCACGGTCATGTAGAACACGATGATGCTGCCATGCATCGGAGAAGCACTTTGGTGAGCAATGGTAGCTTTTGGCAACAGGTATTTTAGCCTTAACACAACCTAAACACTGCAGTGTGGCTTGCTCAGATGGATGTACACTACATACAGAAACTTTTTTATCACTTTGTATACGGAACCTGCGAAATAAGACCATAATAGAGTAAGAAACAAGGCAATCAGTAGCCAATAAATGAAAATCTCCGAATCAACAAAATATTTAATTATGATGCTATATAATTCAACCCTTTAAAAGATCCAACGAATATTCCATTAACTTTAGTCATGAAATAAATAAATGCTTGAGAAGATCTAGTTGGCACTAAAACACACTCCTATAACCGTGTTTTTCTTGCTAAAAAATGGCACTGACAATTTCCTTAGCTTCTTTATTGCCACAACCTATCATAGTCGTTTATGCACATTATTACCAATAAACTTCTACCTTAGTTCAGATAGTAAAACCCCTGACACAAATTTACCAAATCAGATTTTTCATTGACATCTATTAATTCTTTATATAATCATAATACAAGGAGATATTCAAACACTGAATCTCCTTTGAACAGTTACTATTCCTATGTTATACTTAAAAAAAACACGGGACAATTACGACTGCTTTTAACAACAGACTCGTCAAAACTGACGTTACATTTTTAGTTCCCAAGATTATCAGTAAACTCAAATTGCGATTCCCTATCCTCTAAATTACATACTAAAAATCTAATGAACTGAATGCATGATGGACATTGCTAAATGGACTTGAAAAACAAATATGATTACTCATTAAATTTAATCTTTGGTCATAAAAAGCACATATCCTCTTATATGCAGCCACATGATTGAAACCATAAATACCAAACACAACCTAAAGTTATAATCTCATAAACAACACTAAAGATGGTGGAGCGTTAATGATAGCGACGGATAAGTTAACACTAACATTAACGCTCACAAGATCATAATCTCACAATTATTTTTTGACACTAGCTTATACTCTAGCGTTTGTTTCATAACTTATAAGAAAGGCAATACTCTCAACCAAACGCAGAAGATTTCACATTTTACTCCAATCCCCACTAACCAAACAGTTAAAAAAAAGCCCTAAAAAAATTAATAAAAAACTCAATTACCACTTGTATCTTAAGAAATGACCGTCAATTGGGGCCGCCTCGGGGACATCTTCGGTGGTGACAGTCTTATCGGGACGCCGTAAGAGGACGTACGGCGCGAGTTCACAGCCTACAATAGGAATATCCGAAGGAAGGTGCACGCGCAGCACACTCAGCATGCTTCTTTACTTTTCACTCTTGGCTTTCGTCACCGCTTTGTAATCTTATCAAATCTCTATCTATTTTCACACTCCGATTATTATTATTAATAAGAACAAGAAAATGATTACCGTTGTGGCGGACAAGTGGTGGATCCGCCATTTACTTGACCCGATTACCCGCCAGCCTTGACGACAAAATCAAGAGCCTAAAAATAAATTGATCGTATATAAAATCGGTACAAGATCTTCTGTAAGCGGTTTAGAGAGAGAAAGGAAGGATCTTTGTAGATAGAATAAAAGAGAGGAGGAGATCGACAATTAGGGTTTTGCAGAAATGAAAATGAAATAAAAGAGAATTTTTGGTGATTAAAATTATAATTTGTGATTATTTTAATAAATGGAAAAATGGGGGATTGATTTGTGAATTTGAATTTGATTAATTCAATTTGTAATTTGTGAAGTGGATGTAGATGATGGTGATGGTACTGATGCCAATGCCATGGTGGTCCGAAATTGGTGCCCACCATAATTGTTGAGAAACCAGGGGTATTTATGTCATTTACTAAACAAAACTGTTCTATTTATTCCTTTGTGTTTTTTTGTTAAGTTCAAATTTTGACAGGTAGGACATGAGGATTTTGGATTTTGTTTTTTAAATGTTTTTTTAAATGTTTGATTTATTTAAAATACTCGAGAGTAGAATGAATACTTTATAAAGGTAGATGTTTTATTATTATTTCTCAATCAATAAATTTACAAGAATTGTTCTCTATTTCTAGGGAGAGATTATGATGAGATTATTATTCCTAAGTAATATGAGATAAGTTACAATTATAAAAGGGTCAACATAGAATATGAAAACTATTAAAGTAAATGGACCACCCACATTTATAACACTTCCCTCTTGGTCTTTATAACTTTAATTCACATAATGTGTTTGACCTTTAGATATATATAACATTGTCTCGTTAAAACCCTGTGAGTAAAACCCAATGAAATAAAACCTGGTCAAAGAAAAAATAGTACAATTCACTTTTATCTAATAGTAGTTATTCACTTCAGTGAATATGCTCCCCTTGATGAAATGTTCTGCTTCAAAAGATATCATCAGAACAATTTACTAAGTTGACGTATGCCAGTGTTATGTATAAGCTTATCAAATATGGATGTCGGTAAAACTTTTGTAAATAAATCTGCAAAGTTATCATAAAAACGTATTTACTTGACATCAATTTACTTACTCTGCTGGATCTCATGAGTGTAGAAGAATTCATGTGAGATGTACTTGGTTTTGTCTCCCTTGATGTACTCTCCTGAAACTTGTGCAATACAGACATCATTATCTTCATATATCAATGTTGGAATATTTATAGCAGATTTCAAGTTACATGTGCTCAGAATGTGATGGATAAGTGACCTTATCCATATAAAATATTTGTTTGCTTATCTGTGAAAGTGCTTTATTTGGATCAGAGAGGTATCTTGCATCATCATAACTAACAAGACCTGGATTTTGTGTTAGCACATTGATCGGTGGTAAACACACACGTTACGCAAGCGCACATATCGCTCAAGTAGTATAAAATATATCGATCCCACGAGGACTTAATACCTTAGCTATTAATTTATTGAAGCTAAATGTCTACGAGTATCTAATTGATTGATTTTTGGTTGGATGATGATTTTGATCTAAAACAAGTAAATAAAACAGTGTGAAAGTAAATTAAAGGAAAAATCAATATTATAAAACTATCTAGGGTTGTGAATCCTTCCAATATCTTTTAAAGATGAAGTGATTATCTCATGTTTGTGCAATATATCGGTTTATTAACCTGAAACACGAAATTTTGCAAAAGCCTCTTCCGATGGTCAGATGCAAACACCAAAAGTAACCCAATTAACTGTATTTCTATGTTAAATAAGAAACTCTGAATTCATTAAGTTTAAGTTTCAATTATGGCTATCCCCGCCCGACAGATATATTCCTATCTTGTAAGGAAATCTACTAAAGAGACATTTATCCCAAGGTGAGATCGTGAGCTATTGAGTCTAAGGCTAAACCTAAAATCTATTTTCCAAGTTCATTTTAAGTTTACCAAATCAATCTTATTAATTGACAGTTAACAAGAAGCATTAAGACTAAGACTCAATAAATAAACCAATATATTACCCAAGGTATAAAATAACCAACTTATAAACTGGTGATATTGGAATTGATCACACCCTAGATTATGTATTTAGCTACGACACATACCTAGGATTACTAAAAACTTAATTAAACAAAACATCATAAGAAAATAACTTGAAAATAAATAAAAGTAAATTTACAATAATGAAAGAAAATGTTGGGGTTAAAAGATACTTTTAATATTTCAAAATTAGAAATCTCCTTTATTGTCAATGTTTACCGATTGATTAATTATATTTAACCACACCATAAAGGCAGAAATTCCATTTGTCTCAATTAAGTCCAATCGACCATATAGGTGATAACAAGGTTATTACCTAAACCGACCATATAGGCGGAAACTACGTCTGGAATGTAAAACCGACCATATAGGTGGTAAATAAAGTTGACACCTAAACCGGCCATATAGACGGTAACTAATTAATCTAAATTTTAATTAAAATAAGGGAGATTAATCTAATTTATTATATTAAAACTATTACCTTGTCACCCCAGCATAATGAGATTACCTGCTCATGCTGTAAATGAAAACACTCAAAATTTTATTTATTAAATAAAAAGAAAATACAAGAAAACTTAAATAAATATACATGACACTTTCCTTTAGGTTTTCATGGAGAAATTCCTCAAAAGAAAGCATGAAAAATTTACAAAATTTAGCTTGGTATTTATAGGCAAATCTAAAGGCTTCCACTAATTTCTCCACCAAAAATGGCACCAAACATGGCATCAAACATGACACCAAATCCTCCACCAAATATGCAAGCATGTTTGGTGGAAGTTTGAAATTTCCATTTTTTATTTTATTTTATTTTATTTTTTGTTTTGAAAATGACTTTAATAATTACACATAACACACTTCCGGATATTTTATCAATTTCGGTTATGAAAACTTTAGTATTCGAAATTATTATAAACTTTAAAGTTGTAGATCTTTGCGTCTTCTTTAATTTGGAACTTGAATCAACGCAATCTGATATCGGAGCAGAAAGTTATGGCCAAAATACCAAAATTGCGCAAAGTTGAAATTTATGAAATTATACTTCGTTAGAACGCCATTTCAAGTTTCCAACCTCCAAAATCCGAATGTAAAGTCCAGTTTTTGCTCTTATTTGTTCCACATTTCATCCTGATTGATTCCACTGAGTCCCGATTTTATTTTATCTACAAAATAAACTAAAACACATCAAAACGTTGATAAAACTCGAGAAACTATACAAAATATTAAGTAAAAAGGGGCGATAAATATTGATATATTTTCTGCTCATCACACCCTCCAACCTAACATTTTGCTAGTCTTCGAGCAAAACAATAAAATAAAATACAATAAATAATTAAAATTAAACTAAGCCACTTTCGTAGGGATCACAGTTGCATTTAGCGTATGCAACAAGCCTTTAAACCCCTAGGTGTCCCTAGTGGACGAGTTGTAGTCTCGTGAGGGCTTACAGCAACGATACCCACAAACGCTAATCTAATGCACACAAAAGCAAAAAGACAAGAGAAAAGAGAATAAACAAGTTAGTGACTAAACAAGTGAAACTTCTTATCCAAGTTAGTAATTGTTTTCTTTCTTTCTAAATTACTAAATAAGTAAATTCTCCGATTATTTTTATCGTTCTCCATATACACAACCAACAAGGTATTAATCAGCTTATTGTGCCAACGATATTCATAAGTGTAGTTGAAAAGAGAGTAATATTTTTGTCCAAAAGTTATATCAGAATTCACACATTTTTTAACAATGAATTTTTTTTTACAACATCTTAATCCATGTATCGAGCTTTGAGCCAGTGACTCCCAAGCCAGTTGGCTTTAGGGCACTAGGTGTTAAAATATCCTTACAGACTTAATTACTCGGATTTCAGATATCTTTTTTTATTTTATTTACAACATCTTCAATCCATGTAGCGAGCTTTGAGCCAGTGACTCCCAAGCTAGTTGGCTTTGGGGTACTAGGTGTTAAAACACCCATACAGACTTAATTACTCGGATATCAGATGTTTCTTTTTTTTATTCCATCGCTTCTTAGATGCTTCCTCCAATTAAACTAGAGCACTTAATATTACAAACTTTTCAATTACAACTCATGGGCATATGTTATAATTCATATTGATAATACCTGTCAACTGAGCATATGAAGATCCAATTTTATCAGTATTATGGAGAATTCACAAATTAAATAATTCAAAAGGAAATAAACAAAAATTAACTTATTACGAAATAGGTTGAGATACGTCTCAGGAGTGGAAATTCCTTACACAGCTATCTCACACCAATTTCACCTGATTAGTCAAATTAAAAACAGAAAATATTTTTAATTTTTTAATTTGTTTTTGAATTTTTGAAATTTTTTTGACTTAAAATCAAGTAAAAACAACACAACACAACAAAAAATAAAAATAAGATACTAGTGAACTATTCCCCTCCCCAAACCTAATTGAGACATTGTCCCCAATGTCTAAAAAAGTAGAAGAAAAGTTTAGAGGATTGTACCTGGTTAGCTGATATTCTACGTCTAAAAAGAAAATTAAAGGTTAAGATCCAGATTTATCCGACGTTTCTTACCACTATCATTATCAGACCAGTTTATCTTGGAAAGGATATGGTCAATTTGTGGTTCAAAGACTAAAAATTGGTCAATTAAATCATGGGCAGTTCTGGCAGTGAAGATGATATCTTTTACAGGTTTTGACACGAACCCATTTCTCCGGGCATCATCAAGAAACACACAAAGAAACTCATAAAATCCATCAACGTTAAACAATCCAATTGGTTTATGGTGTATGTTCAAGTTCGCCCAAGATAGCACTGTAAAAATTTCCTCCATCTTGCCCAAGCCACTTGGCAAAGCAATAAAAGCATCAGCACGATTAATCATTTCAACCAGTCGTTTAGATATACCTGGCACGATAAGTTCCTCTCCGTTTGATGGTCCTATCAGATTCGCCTCTGCCAAAGGTTTTGAGATGATTCCCAGAACTTGACTACCTCATTCCTATACGGCATTTGAAACGTACCTCATTAATCCAAGATTGCCACCGCTATATACTAAGTGCATATTCCTTTCAGCTATGACTCTACCCAATTCCTGTGCTGCCTCAATATACTCTGATTTAGAACCAACACTAGTACCGCAAAACACACAGATGTTTACAACTCATATTCTTGAAGTTGCTTCCATTTTTTTTATTTCTCAACTCTGGATATCTTCAAGAGTGCAATGATGAGCTGAATTTATAGAACCTGAAAAAAAGTGAGTAATAATAACACTAGTACCTGCCAAATGACAATTATTAGCTAAACAGTAAATTATATCGTGAAAGTCAAAAAGTCTGGATCGTCTCTGAGAAAATAAAAGAAAATAACAAAACAAATCACAATTATTAGTTAAAGACAAAGAGATAATAATATTTACAAGAAGTAACCGCCTGAATGATGTCTATGCGTAAGAGACAAGTTTCCTATCCAATTTTCTTATAAATTGGCAAACAGGGTTTTTTATAAGTCAGATTCCCGAGACCTAAATGTTGTTTTTCTTTTCGAAATTGTGCTTATAACATGTGAATTGCGTGATACACATATCCACTGGGATGCGTCTCAAGAGTCAATGATATGTCATCCAAAGACTCTTTACTCAAGCCATCCCTAATGAATTTAATTTTATCTTCACGGTTATCAGACTGTTGGACAATTATGACCAATAACATAACTATTTGTACAGAACATGGTGTTGTTGTACAAATTAACTATGTGACAAAGGAAATTGCTCTTTTATCATTTGTAATTGGATTACCGGGATATATAAATGATAAAAGTCCATATGATTAGTTCCGGATTAATAAGATATGGGACAATATTAATCCACTAAGGTTTAATCATTAAAATATCCCTAGTCATAGTATTATCGAGATTGGACATCGATAATGCGGAATAGACTAGTATTGCACTTGTGCGTGTTATGGGAGCATAACGGCATAGTTCTCATATATTTGGGTATTGGATACTCATACAAGTGTAATAGGAGGTTGTGTTTACCGATGGTACGGAAACAGCTTCGCTTTGGATAGACCCCTCGGAATTCCATTGGTAGTATGACTATGTGTCTATGGAAGTCCGAATCAGGGTAGATGTATTTGGTCTTAACCTGAGACTTACATCGCTAATATTTGCGACAATCAATATACTTTGATTTTGGTCGTCCAGGGCTTTAACAGGTTCTGTGTACGCCTCTTCTGGGTATATTGAGAATCGTAGTGTATTGGGTGTAATGTCAAGATGAAAGTATCACTTCAGTCATATGGAGATGATGGTCACGTAGGATACGGAACTGGTGCTCTTATATGCTGCAGCTATCGGGATAATATGACTAAGTCATGTTTATCCGATGATAGAGACTAGTTACCAGAGATCCGATATGTGTTTCGTACGGGGCAGACACAATTCCAGCCCCAGGCCTAGCACGTGACATCCGATACTGGATCGTAATACGCAATACTACGTATACTACGCCTGATATAGATGACATATTCCTTTAAGAATATTTCTGGAGAATTGGGTAGGCACGGTGCTTTGCTAGAAGCCAACCATGTCTTGTAAATTGGTAAAAACGTAGTACTAGGTACGTACGTGTTCGGATAGTCCGACGACCGGATTTACTGCCAACATATCCGGGGATCTCATTGGTCACTTCCGGAAGATTCACCGATAACGTATGACTCGCACATTATTAATCTGGGATTAATTAATAGAGAGAGAAAATTAATCTAAGATTAATTACAGAGATATTTTATCTGGGATAAAATATTATTTAAAGAGAGAGAACGATTAATTTGGAATTAATCGATAAAATAATATATTCGATATATTATACGAAATTAGATTTCGACACGGAATTAAAATTGGATTTTAATTCGGGCAAACGAGTTAATTTAGAATTAATTCGTTAGCGACGTGAATAGTAATTTTGCTAGGCATAATTATTTAATTAAATTTGATTTAATTGCGTCGCAACGGAAAATTTGTTAATTCAGAATTAGCGAACTCGAGCCCAGGAGTGTTTGCGGGCCCACTCGCATTTTGAATCAATTGGGGCCCACAAGTCACATCACGCGTCACATCACTAGTCAACTTTATCACTTTAATGTGATGGAAGTTGTTGGAAGGTGGTTGAGTGTGAAACACACTAGTGTGATGGCTTGAAAGACATTTACCATTTTTATTATTTTTGGTATTTGACTTTCATTTGTGTAATTAGATTATACAACAAAAAACAACACACATCTTCTCTTCTCCCTCTCTATCTCACGACATTCTTGCCATTTTCTCTCTAAAATCTTGGCTTGGCCGAGAACAAGAAGAAACCAAAGGGAAATTTTGTGGCAAAATTTCCAAGGTGCTAGAACACTAAAGGAGTCCTACAAAGGTGATAGGGAAACCCATTCATGAGCATGGAATCCATTCAAAAAGCTTGGAGCTTGAAGATCATCCATGGAGGAGCTTGGCCGAAAGTCATGAAGAAAAAAATTATTGTGTTCGTCGCATCCAAAAGCCGATCAAAGTGAGTATTTCCACAACTTTACTTTGATGTATTCGCACTTTTCATCGCTTAATATGATCTTGGTTTGACCTAGAAAACCCAACAATGGTATCAGAGCCATGATTAAGCATGAAATTGGAATTAGGGTTCTTAACTTTAATTTGGGTAAAATTGATTTAAGCATGTTTTGATGAAATTGTTTGATTGAATGTGCTTGAATGATGATAACTTAGAGTTATGCATGATCAATTTGATGAAAATTGAATTGGATTAGATTTTCCCCAAAAATTAGGCTTGGCCGAGAGTTTAAGAAGCCCTAATGTCATGGTGATTTTTGTTTTTTGATTATTGGATGAGTTGAAAGACTTGGGATAAATTGATTTAGGATTTAATTAGATTAAAATCGAAATCAGATTTAAAATCCCTAAATTGCCATGAGCTTCAAAGCATGAATTGGGATTGATTTTGCTTCAATTGTGTTGGACATGAATTGATAATTAGAAAGCATGATTAATTATTGTAAATTGGTATTTTGGAAATGTTGATTTAAGTAATTAATTATGGCTTATACACTTTAGTTAATTGAATTATGAAATTTGAATTTTGTAATTTAATTAGTTGGGCTAAATTTGGAATTGGGCTTATAATGTTGTATTTGGGCTTAATGGGCTTGGTGGGCCAAGTTTGGGTTAGGTTAATTGATTGGATCCAATTGGGCCTAAAACCATTTCCATAAAGTCCAAATATAATATATGGGCCTTTAATATTTTAATTGGGCTTAATGGGCCTAAATTGATTTTTGGCAAAGGTTCCTTATTGGGCTTTGGTTGCCAAAGTCCATGCTTAATAAATTAATTGAAAGCCCATTGGACTTTAATTAAATTGACATTGGATGTTAATTGAGCTTTGAGACCCGTAAAGATTAGATTTAGAATCTAAGTCGTAAAGGCACATTAAAAAGTGTAATTATTTAATTTGGAATTAAATAAAGAATTAGTATTGAATACAAATTAAATTGGATTTAATATTGTAGTTTGATATAATTCAAGAATTGTACTTTGAGTACTTATTCTTAAAACGAGTTTGACTCTCGCAAATCAAATCGTTGTTTGAACATTGGTTGGTCATTAATTTCAAATTAATTAATTGGATTAGATTGATTGATAACATGATTTGTGTGAATACATGGATGTGATGTATGAATAATATATATCGGATGGATATTAGATGGGTGAGGGCAATTTTGGAAATTATTGTAATAAATTTAGAATTTATTAAATTGGACCTGCGTGTCCAGCCTATTACCTCTTGATTCTTTGTATTTCTCTTCTCACATATTCCCCTCAATGTAAATGAGGTTTCTTTAGAAGTGTTATGTAATTGGGTAGAAGTAAGATTTGTGCTAGCGGGAGAGAGGAAATAGAGAGATTTGTTCTAGGAACAAGTTGTTTTAAATATCCATCCGCATATCATTATTAATTTATTTATCGCGCCTTATTATGCTTTTAGAATGCATGCTTAAGGGTGAATGATGAAACCTAATCAAAGATAATTAATTGGTTGCCAATTACGCGAAAAACCCTCAACATATATTAAGCGTTTTTCCTTCCATTGAATGATTCATTCTCAAGATCCAAGATTGGCACTAGTTTGTTGGCCAAAGTCAAGACCTTTGTCCATCGCGGATGTGTTTGAATCATGAAGGCTTTGTTCCATATCGCATGTCTTGTCCAAGTTGTGAGTTGTTGGCCAAAGTCAAGATCACTTCTTGTCCATCGACATCGATTACGAAGCTTTCCAAGGTCAATGGGTCCCGCTTAACTGGAATCATTAAGTTTGTTGTGCCAAAGCCAAGGCTTAGTTGATTCAGAGGAAAAAGGTTAGGCAATATATTGGATATATTGGCATATATTAGATATATGTTTCGGATTTGGATGTCCACCTACTGGATCTAGGAATTGGATGAGATCCAATTGATCTTAGAGATCTACCTAGTTAAATATCATACAATTTCTTGGCCAAAGTCAGGTTGTGTGTTATTTAACGGGATCCTAGCCCACTAGGAAACAAGGTTTCACGAGTACTTAACAGAGGGTTAGAGGCTCGCCGAAAAATAGTGGGAGGCAAGTATTAAATTTGCAATTTCGTTTAGATACTTTCCAAATACGCGCTCATTTCAATATTTCGTCATTACATAAATATTTATTAGTTGGACTAATATTTAATCGTTGTTTTAAATTAAACAGTTAGATTGTATTCAAACTATTTCATTTATAGTTGATTATATAATTGGATTATAGTAATCAATATATTTGAATTTAAATAATTAAAATTATAGTTGATTATATAGTTAGACTATAGTAATCATTATAATCAATAGTACCTTAAATCGTTGATTGGATAGTTGGACTATAGCAATCAAGATAACTGAAAGATTAGCGTTTAAAACATAATCCTGGGAGAAAATGTCCTTAAACGGCTCCAATTTTCAGATTGGGAATAGAACCTCAGGATAGTCCTGGGAACTAAGAAGTTACTCTATTTGATAGAGAAACCTCTTGGGCCTGAGCCCAGAGTTGAGCAAATAGTGGAGCATGAGTTTTGGAAGACTCATGGTGATGATAAATTTAGTGCTCAATCCGTTATGCTTGATGCAATGACACTTTAATTTCGTCGTCAAAACTAAGGATTAGATCCTTATACCATGATGTTGAAATTAAAGGATCTTCATAGATTTATTCTTAGATCTTAGAAGTATAAATTGCAAAAGAAGCTCTTTCGCTCGTGTATGTCAGAGGGTACATCTGTCGAACACTAGGTGTCACAGATGATTGCTGACATCGATCAGCTAGGTTAGCTGGGCATTACCTACGTGGCCGAGACTACCGAAGATTTGATCTTATAGTTTCTACCACCCGAAATCTGAGGCAGGTTCATTATGAACCAATAGTAAACTCTTGGAGAGTTAACAGCTATGCTCAAGGAAGCAAAGCCAGAGCTTCTAAAAGGGGCAAAGTCAAAATCATCACAGTTTTCTGGGAAGACAAATGACATATCCCAAGATGTCTGCCTAAACTGTGGCAAACGGGGTTACTGGAAGCGTGACTGCCGTATGGACAAGGCAGACGTGAAGGAAGTGAAGACGGGCAAGGCTCCGACTTCAAGTATGTTTGTCATAAACATGTTCACTATTAGTTTCAAAATTGGATTTTTGATACTAAGTATTGTATATAGATATGTACTGTTGTGCAGAATCTGCTGATGAGCAGGATACTGACTTCAGTCGAGATTAACCTCCGAGTAGGAAATGGACGAGAGTTGCTGTTTTAACCGTAGAAACCTAAGTTTAGGAACTACCATTCGGGTATGTACTTAAATTAGGAAAGTGTTATAATGTACCTAGTTTGACTAGAAACATTGTCTTATTCAGAGTTTACCCGTTGCGGGTAGACCTTTATATTCTAGAACACTAAAGTGTTTTATTTTATAAA
>SKCR01023682.1:0-111170 GCA_019454045.1 Zanthoxylum bungeanum
AGATTAATTAATTATCTTATTTAGAAGCTACACCTACAATAAAAAAAAAGATATTAAAAAAACCATAATATCTTATTCGAATGGTCATTTTCTTTAACTTGGGATATTTTTCATGGAGCATTACTTGTCCATAAAATAGTATTTCTAAAGAGGCCAAAAATTATAGGGAAATTATTGATTTTGAGCATTCCAAAACCTAAAAACTTAAAATATTAAATATGAAGTCCGATAGCTCTGTGCTCCCATGCTCTCAAAGTAAGTTGGATGCGCTTGATTCTCATTTTTTTTTTTAAGGTGGGAATGAGGTGAGTCCGATAATGAGTATGAGCGAGAATTATAAATTATCTTATTTGGTTTAAATTAGTCATAGATCATGAGTTTAAGTTTTATATAAAAATATTACATGTAATAACATTAATAATCATGATGAAAATTTTTAGATTATTATTGATATAAAATAATATCGTGGATGTACAAGAATCGAAAGAGTACTAAAGTTATATCATCACTCATCTCTATTACCCTACAAAAAGCAACGCCATTATATCTATTTATAACTGTTTTTGAGAGAATAACTTAGACTTGAATCTATATAATGTTGAAGAATTGAAAATGATGTAATGTCGAGTAATTGACGAATAATCGAAACTAGTGTTTGAGAAAAGAACTAATTTCGTATTTGAGACTTGAGAAAATTCATGGTATGTTATTTATGAATTTTTAAAGTGAAGTAAAATAGTGGAAGGTGAATAAATAGTTTAGGATTTTAATTTAATGGTTAATATTATTTCATCTATCGGTTGACCTTCATTTTCATTAAGAATAAATTTGACTTTACATATTTGGACATGATCCTTCACCCGTGAGCTTGATCGTTCTCATGTTTCAAAAGATAATGGACTATAGAGAATTGAGAGAATAATGATGATGGCTATCTCTTAAAAATATAAACCAAGAAAGGGAATGACTATTTCATTACTCATTCTCCATCCATTTTCCACAAAATTACAAACCAAACATATCCTTATGCTATGTTTGGATTGATAGAAGGAGATAATTTATAATACAATGTAATTCAATGAAATAAAATGGATGGGAAAGGAATTGAGAGTAACTTACCATAATTTCATTTGAGAAAAAAAAAAAATTTTATAATATAATGTTCCAAAACATTATTTGGTAAATAAATAGTATTGAAATGAAATATAATTCAAAACATTTTAAAAATAATTGTGCCATTTTTAGATTATAAAAATAAAAATATTATTTTAATATTATTGTTATGGGATAAATTTATTTTCATAAATAATATTATTTTCGAAGGGATCTTCTTAAAAAAAAATTGTTATTTCCCTAACTCTAAATAATCGGATGAGCCCGGTCCGACCACCTGAACGGTCAATGACAATTGACACAAACATCAACCCATTTGAACCCAACTAAACCGAACCGAAATCTAAAGCGCCCTCCTCCACTGCCGGAATCAAAATGATAGAAGCAGCCAAAAATATGGTTAAGCAAAACGAGTAACAAAACGGAACCAAACATTGACACACGCAACCCGAAACGCAATTTTTTTCTGATTAAAAAAAAAAGTCTCGCCAGAAAATATCTAATGGAAACTGTACCGGCCGCAAGTGCCGCAACCGCAGAGGATCTCTCATCCTCATCAGCAACAGAGTCTCCGACGGCAGCCGTCACGCGGTGGAAATACAATGTGTCGCGGCGGTACCAGCAATTTCTGGACAAGTCGGTCCCACACGTTCTCTACCGTTGGATGGTCTGTTTGGCTGTGGTTTCAATATACGCCGTACGTGTGTACTTCGTCCAAGGGTTTTACATCATCACCTATGGTCTCGGCATCTACTTGTTGAATCTGTTGATGGGATTTCTCTCTCCGCAGATCGACCCGGAGATTAGCGAAGGCCCCACGCTGCCCACCCGAGGATCGGACGAGTTCCGGCCCTTCGTTCGCCGCTTGCCGGAGTTCAAATTCTGGTAGGTTGTCATTTTGCCTTAGGAAAGTCTGGGTCTTTTTTATCATCTGATAAAAATTCGGCATTTTACTTGATCATGAAGCAAAATTTATTACGACTATAGAGAACATTTTGGTGGATTGCATAGAGATTTTGGAGAAACTAATGCGGGCATTTTGTCTGTTATCTTAAAATAATTCCTGTGATTTTCAGAAGATAGGAATTGTATCTTAAATCAAATCGAACTGACCCTAATTTTGTTGTTTGTGGGATCATATTCTTACAATCTTTTGGTATCTGAAAGGAAGAATGCAACTTTTATTTGTTGATTTAGGAGAAATGATTATGGATATCCAAAGAATGAGGTCAGTAAATGAAGAGACTGGCATCTGTTGTAAAATTTTATGGACTTAAAGAAATGTATAATCTTGATGCTATTTTTCATATTTCAGATGGTCATGATTGTCTGCTTTATACATTGATCTGTTTAATGGTTCATGTATCCGTGAACTCTGCATGTTCGATCGGAAATTTGCGCTGTTACTGTTAGATAGTTTCTTCTTTTTCTATATATGATTTTGTTTGCCTTTTTAAACACTCTGACCGAAACAACATGTGATTAGAAATATCCTGGTGAGGCTAGAGGAGGATGAGGAGACAACATATGACTTGATGAAGACGTGGGACGATTTGAGTCTCTTTTCTTCATTCGAATGGCCTAAGGCACATGGAATTAATCGTGGCAATGTTGGATTTTTAGTTTGAAGGATAATGTTTATTTTATATCCTTATTGGTCTAAAGATTTTTGTTTTTCTAAATATGATGCTGCCTTATGGGAATCTGTGCTTTAGAATAATCCTTTTTACATAAATTTATTAATTTGTTGGAAATTTTATGTCGTCTACAAACTCTTTTATGCCCGTGCATCTGGTCAAACACATTATTGAAGTTGCTTTGTTTTTCTCCTTGAAGGTTCTATATCACAAGGTCCTTCTGCATTTGTTTCGTGATGACATTCTTTAGTGCGTTTGATGTGCCTGTATTTTGGCCAATACTTCTTTTCTACTGGCTGATGCTATTCACTCTCACTATGAGGAGACAGATTATTCACATGATCAAGTACAAATATGTTCCATTCTCTTTCGGAAAACAGGTATCCTTGAATTTATCTTGCATTCTGATTGCAGTGCATCTGTTTATGTTTCTTGCTCTATTTATGGTTGATATATGTTCTTGCTGTTGTGATTTAAACCTTGTTCCCTGCTTTTTACAGCGATATGATCGAAAGAAGCCATCTTCATCTGACCCCATGAGCCCTAAGGATTGAGGTCATCAAATAGAGGGAATTACATTTGCTTTTCTTAAAGTATCAGGCAGAGCCACAGAGGTGGCATAATTTCTTTTCTATTCTGCCTACTTTAGTTGACATCAGGACCATTTTAATTTTAAGGATGTTGTGGAAGTCCAAATTGTCTTGAGAACTAGTTTTGGCACATAACATTGGATAATTGTTCTCTCCCGAGATTCTTACTGGCACACTTTCATATGCTCTGCTAGAAAATTTAAGAGTAGGGAAATCAAAGTAATCGCTAATTCTTTTCTTTTCTTTTTTCTTTTTTCTTTTTTCCATAAATATCCTTTTGTATAGAAGGGCCATGTTACATTGCTGTTGCTTAGAAGTGAAGTTGATCCACTAACTCTGTGCCCTACTAGGGAAAATGGTGGTCAAGAAGAGCAATTGGATTGCATTAAAAATAAGTTTTGTACTTTTTCGGTAGTTCAGCTGAAAATAACATTCTCTCTTTTAGAAATGCTTGAATGCTTGACTGTTGATTAAATGGAAACAATAAGTTTTATACAATTATAAGCTGTTCAAGCTAGTTTTATAATGAATACCTTGCCATTTGTGGTAGGCATCATTCTGTCGTCGTTACCTGATGTGTTCATTTCCAAGTGTATTTTTTGTCTTTAATCATGGGTTAAGCTTGGTAGGATTACTGGTGAGGTCGTGGTTCACTTTATTATCGAATGTCTGCTATGTTTCTTTGTCAGCATGCAAAGTCTTTTCAAGTCAGATTCCCAAGTAAGTTGCGAATCAATCTATCAAATCCACTAGGATGTGTCTCAAGAGTAAATGATATATTATCTAATGAATCATTACTCAAGCCATCTCTAATGGATTGAATTTTTTCTTCGTGATTATTAGACATCATTCCTAAGAGTGGATTCCTTAGCCCTAACATATAATTTATCATTGCAGTTCAATTTAAAATTGTTCATCACTTTAAACAATTCAACCTTTTCTTTTTATTCAAATTATTATTTTATTTTATTAAATTTATTCCCTATGGATCGATTCCGGATTTACCGAGTTATTTTATTACTTCGACATTCTTATACTTTGGAGTAAAGAATCACTTTGTGAGTGTGTCACAAAAGATCCAAAATGTTTGAAAATTGCATTTGTTTTGAGGTCTCGGAAGATTTTTACTTGCATTGTGTTTCGTTTCTCCTGGAAACTATCAGATGTGGATTAAGAGATTAAAATTTTCCTATGGAGCATAGAACTTGCGAGTGGTGGCATGGATATGGATGGATAGACATGTTGCTGCAACTCTTGTCTCTCCTCTGTTCTGGGGATCGAATGCCCCATCTCAAGCTCAACAACTTAACCAAAGCTTTTATCATGGTTGAAAATTAGCATTTGAAAACAATGAAACATCTCCATTAATTGATAACAGAATCTGAAAGGAAATGACATTGAATCACAACAACAATTTCAAATTTCAATACCCAGTTTGACAAATGAGACCCTATGTACAGCAAAAATCATCCCAAATAACATAAAGCTTGCCTGCTCATCCTCCAACAAGGAAAAGAGGGCATGAATCTAATCAACAAAGCGACACACCGTAACACAAATCATAACTATTTGCAAACTATCATAACCTTTTTTTTTTTCTTTTTCTTCTCCGAACCCATCAAGATGTTCAAGCACTTCTGTAAGGCTTAGCAGTGTTTTGGATATTCTTGAGAGGGTAAGAAGCCTCCATTGCAATTCCACACTTGCCAGTTTTTGTATCCAACACATTACGCTGCAATTTAACGTATCCGTTTTCACCCCAGTTGCTGCTCCAAGAGTTCCTCACAAGCCAATAGTCCACACCATTTTCTGTGCCATATCCAACTGCAACAACTGCGTGGTCTAGTTCTGATCCACACTCTCCAGTAAACACACCCTGTGAAAATCAAATGAATTTTATGAATGAATATAGCTTGAAATATTGCAATTTCTTTTAGAACAAAGTTTTACTGTTTGATATGATCAATAACAAAAGCTTACCGATTCGTAGAATTGAAAAGCCCTGCCACTAGCTTCAATGGCAATACTCACAGGCTGATGTGCCACAGCTTTCTTCAACGACATCTCATCAGCAGGTGATACGTCTTCGTACCCATCAATGCTAACAACCTTAGTATTCTTCTGCAACATCGAAATTGAAAGAGAAGAAAAAAAAACAGAATTTAATAATTTTTTGTTTTTGAAAAAAAAAAAAAAAAAGAAACCAAGGGATTAGTGTTAAGAGTCTACAGACCCGAGATAGGTCACACTTTGTTTGAGCACCAAGATAAGGATAGTCTTGTTCAGAGTCCATGCCACCGTTTTGAATAATGAACTGAAAGGCATAGTCCATGAGACCTCCATTGCATCCAGCATTGTATTTTCTGTCACAGTCTACGAGTTCTTGTTCTGATAGAGAGATTAGCTCCCCTGTAACTATCTTGTTTATTCCTTCTATTGCAGCTACTGTTGAGAATGCCCAGCAACTTCCTGCTCACAATACATAACAGGGCGCCTAAGTTCAAGATTTAAGGCTGAGTTTGGTATTACACCAAAATATAAGTTAATTTATAAGTTATGAAACAAATGTTTGAATATAAATAACATTGAAAAATGATTGATTCAATTATATGAGAGTATAAACAAGCGTTAACTATATATTTGAAGTAGCGTTTAAACACTAGCGTATACAGTAAGCTCATCAAATTCCACAACAAATGGTGTAATGAAACCAAGCCCCAAGGGCATAGCCGCAAATATAAGCGCTATCAAAGCGCAGCACCTGGTTCAATTCCGAGAGAGATAAAATGAAATCAAATTAGTAGGAAAGAGATAACTACCACAGGATCCTTGATCTTTAACGGGATTAACTGCACCGTGTTCTCTCCAGTCAACGGACTCCGGCAACTCGTCGCCGGCCTTAAGAGCATAACGTTGGCTTGCAACTTTGGACTTCATGAGTCTACGCTTAGGGTCACTCCTCGTGCCCAAATACATGGCACGATAATCTTGGTTGGTCAAATCAGCAAACTTGTTCAAACCCACCTTGTAGGTGCGGTTCAGAGTGTTATGTTCATCAATGAACCTCAAGTTGTCCTTAAAAACCTGAAACCTCTTCTCATTCTCTACTGCTACTATCCCATTGGAAGTTTTTCCGTGCTTCGCTAGCCATGTTTGGTAAATGGTCATCACCTCATCATCTGTTCGCCAGCTTGATGATGAAATTGAAGGGTCGTGATTGTTGTTGTAAGTGATTATGGACATGTCAATGGCGGATGATGAGATGAAGAATAGGAAGAAAAGAGTGGATGTGGCTAGAAGCATGGACATTGTTGCCAATTTTTATTTATTTTTTCTAAGAGATTGATATGAAAAGGAGGTGACTGATAAAGGAGAAAGTTGATGAGTTTATATAGGAAGAGGAAAATAATTTAATATTCAAGACTTTGAAGGTAAAATAATATAATCAAAGAGTGTATAGTTATTGAAAAGTAACTTCTCATTGAGAAAATGGGTTCTTGCCACGTCTGATGGCTTTACGGGTTCCTTAGAGCTTGGGGTTTTGCTCGCTCGCTTCAAAACCAAGAAAAAAAAAGTTATATATATATATATATATTAAATAGTTGAAAACTCTGCCGTCAAACCATCTATTCCGGACCTAAGCGGAGCAGGTAAAACCTCCAATTATCCCAGGCTCTTACAAAAAACGCACTCACTGGATTCGAATACAAAACCTTAGAATGAGATCCTGAACCCTATACCACCAATCCACGCTCATTGATAACAGTTATATAATATATCCTATTAGATATATGTCATATCTTAAGCAATAATTTTTTTCTCTATTATTATTAATTAATTCTAAATTTAATATATATTTATCAAATATCAGGTTATTTGTACCCTCATCTCACACTAACTCTTCTTCTAAAACCAAAACTACTAGGGAAACTCGAACTGCGGGCTAACAGACAGGAAAATAAATTTGGTCCAATGAAGTAAAAGCTTAATGAAAAGAGCTGCGATAAATAAAGGCTGATGAAAAAGTTTTAGATGTTGATTTGTTTTCATATTTATTTATTACAGAGGTAAGATACAATGTAATAATTGTTTTAGGTTATTAATTATGTTTTATTTTAATTAAATTTTAATATTAAAATATTTTAAGGGTTATATTTAAGCTGAATTCTTGACATTGTAATTGTCTCATCCAGAAGATGTATATTGGTTTTGCTAACCTCATTTGGGGGAAAAATATAAAGAAAAAGAAAAATGGCTGGGCTATAATTGGAATTTAGACACTTAAAAATGGATTGAATCGGAATTGCATGTGCTTGTCTGAGATAATATTTTTCATTGAAAAGTTTGCAAGTTGCAACAGAATTTTTTTTGAGTGCATCGTAAGTGGCTCTTTTCAGCGAGCAGTTGCTTTACATCACCCCATGGCCATGCCGCAACTGATTATATCTAAAAATCAGTGCAGATCTTTTGAAAAAGGAATTAATTTAGTATCTCTCGCGCGGCATTGATATTTATAATTTATAATACAGTTAGGGTAAACGAGATTTATTAATCATAAATTCGTATTAATTTTTTAATTGGGAAGATTTTTTTATCTTAAATTTAGATTCAAATGATTCAAAATCTAGAGTCGTATATGATTAAGTTTAAGTTAAATGTTACATGTAGTTAGATAATCATGGGTTCGAATTCAGGAGTGAGCTTATTGTAAGAGTGTGAGACAGCCGAAGGTTTATTCTGTTTAAATCCAGAATGTGTGGTTTGATGGTGAGGTTTACAACGATTAAAAAAAAATATAAAAATATAAGAAGATAAAAAAAAGAAAAAAAGATTCTAATTCTTTTGTGACATCCCTAATATTTAATGCAGAAACAAACTGCCAAATTGGCAAATTTCATGGTCTAAGTTGAGATGCAAGTTCGTGTATATGATATCATATATTCGCAAGTGGGGGGACTAGATAGCTTATTATTTTATAGTTGAAATGCAAGAGGGATTCAACTTGTGAACAAAAATCTAACAATAGCAGTTGAAGCATACGCAAGTAACTAGAAGATCACAATGATTAATCTTCCCAAGATTTTCAATTGAGCTCCATCTCTTTCTTTTCTTTTCTTTTTTTGCCATTTTAGAAACTGTTTATCTTTTTATCTGAAAACATATAATCAATGCCAAATCAACGTGCAAAGTGCTATGATTCTCTGAATATTCAATGTCAATTCTAAGCTATCTCCCTCCATCTGAACAAGAACTGGGCTGCGCTCCACAGGTTCCCCGCTTCTCCAGTAGATAAATTATGACGATTTAATTTGTGTCACATAAATGGCTTTAAGTTATCCTAAATTTTGAAAAACCTTAAATGGATCATTTTTAAGCCAATATTTTAGGCTAAATTATAAGACACAATCAGTCGTCTGTGTCGATGGTATCTGACCACTTCTGATTGGGGCAGCTAACACAAGGAACCTCTCTAAACTACTGTGAAGACAATATTACCAAATTCCCAAAGATTCTATCCATATCATAAAGGATAAAAAAAGACAAATGTGAAAAATAATATCTTCTACTTTTGGGAGAAAGCCCTCTCAGTCTCTAATTTTTTTCATGGTATCCTCCTCAAGTCCTTGATTTTTTTATAATACCTCATAAAGTCTCTGCTATTAAAAACTAATGATAACATATTTATTTATTTTGTTATTTTCCATTTTTATCATTTATTTATAAATAAAAATGTGACATCAATAATTATGGGCATACATAATAAATTAAAAAAATTTCTCTTTCATTTTTTCCCTTTCCATTTCTCCTCTATGCAATTTTTCTCTCCAACATGCACATGACTCAGTCAATTGGTCTCAAGATTTCAGCTCCATTAGACTACCAATTTTTTCTAATATATTTTTTCATTTCAAAATTATTATATTTATTTAAAAAATATTATTTTTTTATGGGGTTGGAACACAAATGTTAACTGTTGTTTACGAACCCAAAGTTGGAAAAAAAATCATGAGAATTCTTGTATTTAAATAATCTGAATGCCTAAACCTTGACAAATTGATAATTTATTCTTTTTTAGTTAAAAAATAGTCATTATGAAAATTAATCGAAATTATATTGTAAAAACTTACATTTAAATTTTGTTATGCTTTTAATATATTATATGAGTCACATAATTATTGATGTTAGAATTATTTTTTATTACTTTTAAATTTGATAAAGGGAAAAAAAAAATAGATATGTTTATATTAGTTTTTAACTATAAAGACTTGACGAGATATTATAAAAAAAATCAAAAACATGAGGGGCACATTATAGATTTTATCCCTCTACTTTTCTTTATGGGCAAAGTATGGCTGGAAGACCTAAAAAGTAAATCCAAGTGGAAATGGGTGTCAGTTTCCATGCGCTTCCTTTCGGTGGATTCTTCTGAGAAAGAAAAGAGCATACTGAAACTTTTTGCAAAGAATGAAAGTTTGTTACAATGAATGGGTTATCATGTCTACCAAAGCACCATTTTTAGATTCCTATCAGAAGATTATGTATAAACTTTGAAGCATGTAAAAGATACAAGCTTCCTGAAAGCTGACAATCTAGGCAGGTCTCAGTTGACATGCATACCTCTTCCATGAAAACAGAAACCCAATCAACCCAAAAAAACAAATAAATGAAATGAAAAAGACTAACTTGAACTGCAAAAGCACGTATCCAATGGACAACTGTAACATGTGCCTGTTTTTATGTACCGATCACCAGGTAAATGACCATCTACATGTCCGCCTCAGGAGCTAAATTCTTGGCGCTGAAGTTCAGCTGTCCAAATTCACACAGCATATATATTGTGAGTATCATTGGGCTAATATTTTAATTTTTTCCAGATTTCCTTGCAGAAACTTGTGTCTCTATAACTTCTGCTGCATGCATTCTCTTACTTCGAGAATTTCGTTTTGATCTGGATGATCTAGTCTTTGGAGTATGCTTCATTGCATGCTCTTGGACACCAACTACTCCCTTTTCATTAGAAGGGAAATCAGGAGGAGCATCTGGCCATGGTGTACGTTTTGATGGGACAGTGATCTCCAAAGGTGGATCGATTATCCATCTGTATGAAATACAAACAAATCAATTTAATCTGGTCGTCATAGGTGCCAAAGAAATTGTGCAAAACCACTCATAACCCATCATATCATCGAACCAATATTAAAAAATACGGATAATGGCTAGAGACAGTCGGCCGTTGAGGCGGACAGCCTCAAGACGGCAAGGCGGTCGCCTAAATCCGAACGTAAAAAAAAAAAATCAGATTAGGATTTAGACAAATTTTTATTTTGAATCTTGATTTTTTGTAAAATCTTTTATAATTGAGAGATATCAGGACATTTTTTTATTTCAATTTAAAAATCAATACAAATTCTAAATGATTTTTTTTTATCAAGAATTCAAAATCAAAATGAGATCAAAACTAATAAATCTTCCTTAATCCATCTCAACCCATTGGTATCTCAAGATTCTCAACCGGCAGCATTCAATCATAAACCAAAGAAGAACGAGAAAAGTTAAAGGAAAAATAAAATAAGCAAATAATATCATCTTCGCAAAACTCCAAAACAACACCACCCCCACAACCCAACAACCAATTTTCCAAGCCACCTAAAACTCACACACTTACGCGTACAAACCCATCACCACTTTTTATATTCCCACAAAATTTAAGCTACACCACTTAAATCCCCATTAAAAAGATCTTCAATCTCGCTCTCTCTCGCTCCCCGAGCCCATCTTCGTTTCTCTGTTTGATTATTCGATTCATTTACCAAAATGGGTCCAATCACTTTGAAGAAGACAAAGAAGCAGAGATGGCGATGAAGATGCCGAAGAAGACGCTGAGAAGCGGAGCTGAGATTGGCAGAGATGAAGGTTTGTTTTTGTTTTTTTGATTTGCCATTTATATGTTTGTTTTATTTTTTCAAATTATTTTTTTTTTAAAAATAGCCACTGTTCATCACTGTGTGTGAGGCGGCCGCGTCATGCTCAGTGATGAGGGAATTTTTAGAAACCAGCAATAGGCGGGCGCCTCGACGCGCCAGCGTCGCGAGGCGGCGATGCGGTACCTCAAGGCAGCGACTCTTGCCTTTTTTTTTAAACAATGCATCGAACATAAACATAAAAGAGAGTAAACAACAAGTAATGCAACCTTCGAGTTCATATCCAATTACCTCACAATGAAAGTAGGTTAAGTCGAGCAAAACATATTCAATAATTCCTGTGAGTTCATTCATTTGTGAACCTAGAGTTGCCAAGAGTTCAAAGCACAACCTAGCAAGTAGCAACTACAGATATGCCGAAATCCGAATTACTATAGACAATGACGACACATTTGGTTTAGCAGAAAAAATTACAGAAGTATGAGCCTATAAATTAGAACTGAATGCTCGCTTCAAGTAACAAGAGCTCAGAAGCATCGCCCTCATGCCAGAAGTGAGGTTTGCTTCGCCATTAGCACATACACAACTTCAGCAGATAGACGATTGTTTGACAGTCACTAGTTGACAAGGATTTAGAAGACTACATATGTTGACCATCAAGCTAAAATTAGACCAGGACAGTTTTTGATAATAACAACTGAGCTGAGCACAAATAGGTAATTTATTGAAATCTTTAAGTGCCAAAACAGAAGGTCGATGCTAAACAAACGAACTTGTTCACATAAGATCCACTCTAAACACCATGTGTAATACCATTTTCCATGCAACCATCAATATGCTGATGCAGCTACAAGGAGGAACAAAACCTTATGGTATGACAGTTTAAATGGACTTCTTATTTGTTTTAGGTATGCAGACACAAGCGATGCATATTAAAACCCAGAAATTAATGCACATGTAAACCACACAGGTTGTAAATGAATTTGCTGTCAAGTTTCCAAAGATACCTTCATATGGAGGTTGTTTTCCATAATATCAACTAACTCGCAAACTTGCTCTAGCATAAGAATGTTTGCTCTAGCATAAGAATGTGAGCATGCACCCACCTACATGTTTTAACCTATTTCAATATCAACCTACAATCCATTAATGAGGCACTAAACATCTCCCCCTTAAAACACAGGAAATATTTTTTTTCCTTTTACAGTATGATTTTTGGAGGTCCAGACACAGTTGCAAGAACTCTTTCATTAAAGGCATTCCAAATAGATTCAGCGTGATCCTGAAATAGTTGCACTTCCAGGATTTGAGTAACCCACATAACTAAAGCTACTCAATAAGAAAAAAGCAACATAGAAACTAAAATTTCCCAGGGGATCGTGCCTTAAAAATTTTACTTCTTCATTGAGATAAAATTTCATTCAGTCTCCAAGGGGTGTGGCTTGGTGGCAAAAAGCTTAGGATTTAGTTGTCTAAGCCCTAGGTTCGAGTCCAAGGGCAATGTTCAAAAATACGGATAACGGCTCGAGGCGGTCGGCCGTTGAGGCGCGTGACGGGCGCCTCAATCTGAACGTCAATAAATAAATTTTAAATCATAAAATCATCATAATAAAAGGATCTACAAATCCAAAACACATTCATTCATCAAAGTCAGTTCCGAAAACAACTCAAATCTAACCCAAAAAACATGCAAGTTCAAATAATAAGATATCAAATGAATTTTAATACCCTATCTAATAATTGTTAAAACCAAATCAGTCATGTAAAAAACATACAACAAAGGCAAATACAACTGGGATCTTATCATTTGGCCCAAAAAATGAAATTTAAAATATATATCGTGGGGCAGACATAATAGAGACGCGGTGTGTAAGCAAATCTTCCCACGTGTTGCATAATTCTATTTTCAATTACAACAACTCATTATATCATCATCAAAGACTCCGATTTTTTTTTTTAAAAGAATTGGAAAATAAAAATGAATCCATTAGACTGGGACGATTTTATCAATTATGGTGTCATTGATCAAAACCCATCAAATTTGGCGCTGAGAAGCGGAGTTGAGATCAAGACGAAGAAGATTTGAAGAAGACGAAGAAGCAGAGAAGGCGATGAAGATGGCGAAGAAGAAGCTGAGAAGCAGAGCTGAGATCGGCAGAGATGAAGGTTAGTTTTTGTTTTCTGATTTGCCTATTATATGTCGGTAGTTGTTATCAATTTTTTTTAAATAGCCACAGTTCGTCACTGCGCGAGGCAGCCACCTCACGCTGCGTCATAGTGAGGCGGCCGCCTCACGCGCAGCGATGCATGAATTCTTAAAAGATGCCAGAGGCAGGCG
Source organism: Zanthoxylum bungeanum (assembly GCA_019454045.1). NCBI lineage: Eukaryota > Viridiplantae > Streptophyta > Magnoliopsida > Sapindales > Rutaceae > Zanthoxylum > Zanthoxylum bungeanum. The sequence continues at coordinate 13,601 of SKCR01023682.1, forward strand.
CCTCGACGTGCCAGCATCTCAAGGCAGCTCCTCTGACACTTTTTTAAAACAATGTCAGGGGTGTATTTCTTGTAAGAGCCTGAGACAGCCATAGTTTTACCTGCTCCGCTTAAGCCCTGGTCGGGTGGTTTGGCGGTGAGATTTCCAATGTTTCCCAAAAAAATAAATAAATAAATAAAATTTCATTCAGGCAAACCTTACTTTATGATGGGACATAATATGATTAATTAGCAAAAACACAACCACGATGACATGCAGGAAAGACAAAAGAATATTGTTGCAACTTGCGAACTTTAGGCTCAGGATAGGTGGACATGAAATATAACTTAAGTTTCATGAGAATATAGTAGCATAATTGAACTCACGATAGTGTTAACAAGGAAACATACATCCACCAATAGCATCAAAGGGCTTAATCAAAAACTAGCAACGTCACAATCTAACATGTTCACGTAACCATCACTGACTGTCATATATGCATTACACGTGTCATAACAAGTATAAACATTGGCTGAGAAAAAGATAGAATTTTACTTTTTTTTTTTTTTTGTATTTAGAAAAGTAAGATTCAGATATGTGGATATGTGAATGTGACAGACAAGCATACAGGATGATGACCAGATGTAACACTATAGGCTTAGTTGTTTTGTTGCAAAACAGAAACAATTCTACTGAAAGATTGATAAGAACATTAAAAAAGTTAACATTTGCATGCAAAGTTTAAAAAATTTAAAGCAATAGTGGTTAAGATGTTGCAAGTCGGCTATATTCACTGCACAAAATAACCACTTAATAGTTTGTAATTTAATTTTCTAGAAGACTGGATTATCAAAGATGAAAGAGAGCAGACATGTGAGATCTAAAATGACTTGACACCTCTAAACATAAGCCACAACTGACTTTTATACTGATGAGTGATAAGAGTAAGAATACCACAGTTGATTACTCGAATGTCTTAAAATTATAAGACAGCAAATTGTCATATAATAGTGAGAGGAATAAAGACTCACCCGGGAGGAAACTTGCTATCAGCACGAGCTTCAACACGAAGCCACCAAACCAGAACTTGGCGACCGCAGCTTCCTAGTGGTTCTACCATAGACTGGTCTTTCAGCAGAGATAGAGGACTCTCTACATCCTCAAGGCCATCCTGTAAATCTAGATCATTCACCCACTCTGGCTTATCTTCAGCTTCCTTCCAAAGCAACCTAGAGTTCAAAACAAATCCAGCCCATTCCAGCTTCCTTGGCAGCACCGTTGCCCTGTCGTCAATGTAAGTTGCACTCTTCCTCACATATGGCAGCGAGTTAAAAGTATGCCACCCCACCAAATTATTTGATAAGTTACAAGCAGGACCTTGCACAGGCATTGCAGGGGCAGGGCTCTCCACACCCTCCTCCTTCTCCATCATCACTGATGATGACTCATCCTGATTACCCGAAAGAGCAAGTATTCCAACTGAAACAGCTCCGAACCATTTTACATTTTGGATCTCATCAAAGAGCTCCATACTATGCATATTACTATCATCCGCAAACATCACGATGCCATCCAACTTCTCTTCTCTCACAACTCTGGACCACCAAACACCTACTTAATTAATTGATATTCAAATAACCTCTCAACACTGAACTCACAATGAAACAGGGTAAATATGACAATAGTTTGGATTTGGAACAATCGACCAACATATTTTCTCCTTAATCATTATCGATACATAAAATACATCTTCATTTCTCACTCAATTTTGATAACATTAGATGACAAGGCGATATTAATTGAATTAGCCCAATTGTGATGTTGGATGAGTGAGCTATAAGCCTCCTACAGTTAAAACTAGTGAACAAATAATAAATAACCAGCAAATGAGAAAAGCAAGAATTGACCTCAAAGCGCGAAGCCTCATTTTGGCCTCCAAATGATGTCGTCCCTCCCACAAAATCGGCATTTTCTGATCAATTCCAACATGAATAGTCCTCAACTTTGACTTGGCAATCAACGACGCCGTTTCATTGGTCACTCCCCCGGCCTCCACTACGACCCAAACCAGATCGTACGGCAACAGCATCAGCGAGTGCATCACACCAGTCAAATGAAGCGTCTGGAAAGTCCGTACATAAGTCGGAGTCACCACAATCACAGTCCTCGGGTTCTTGACCCCGAAATGAGCTCTCTGCTCTCTCTGCACTCTCTCGATTATCTTGTGCGCTTTCATGACCTCAGACGGATCCGGATGCGGCCACGGCCGGATCCGGATCCCGTGTCGCCCCACCACCACTCTCGAGTTCAAATTCGGCGTCGTTCTATTCAAAACCGTAACCTCAACTGGAGTCGACAATGGCAGAACAGATGCGGCAATGTTATGAAACGGCGCCGTGTACAGGTTCGTCGTCGAAGTAGTGGAAGTCGAGAACATGAAAAAGAACACCAATCGAGAAAATCTAAACCCGATGACTAGGCTGATTAAGCAACAAAGGCCGTGAAGGACAAACCAAAAGATTGCGGCGGGGGACTTGATCCCGCCGTCGGATGACGAATCCAGCGGCGCTGATCCTCTGAAGCTGTTGCTCCGACGGTTCAGATAACTCTGCTGCAGCGCCGAGAGCTTCATTTTTTTCCCGTTCACTCTCTCTCTCTCTCCAAGCACTCTCGCAGTTAGAGAGAGAAAGAGAATCGCTGAGGGGGTATTTGATTTGTTGATTGAAGTGTTTGTTGTTTGTTGTTTGTTGAGTTGGTTAGTTGGTTCAAAGGATTGAGATGGTTTAAGGTAATGTGTAAATTAATCAAATGATTACTTTTGGTTTAAGATTTGATTTGAGTTTGCCTGGCGATTGACTGTTATCTTGCTGTCGTTGATTCACACAGTCAAAAAATAATGGGGGAGGGAGGTAGATCCGGCCAGGGAGGTTCACAGATCGGGTCGGGTTTTTTAAAATTTTATTATGCCTGATCGGGTCGGGTCAAGGGAAAATCGGGTCAGAATTTTAAGGTGAGATTCTGGACCCTTCACCACCAAATCACACCCCTTAAGGACCTGTAATGAACAGCTTCTCGGTATTATTCCACAAAAAAGAAAAATGTAAACAAACTAGTCTGGCGAATAAGAAAAATAATAGTTTCGTAAATAAGAAAAATTACATGACGCTGCACATGTACATTTAAAACAGACAACTATTCTCTTCAAAAAAAAAAAAAAAAAAAGAAAGAAAGGAAAGAAATAAAACTATCATATATTGGAATAAATCTTCCTCTCTTTTTGCACCATAACTCCTCTTTAATAATATGTATTTGTTTAATGTTACTAAAATATTTCCTGGTGTTCCATATTAATTTTAAAAAAATAATAAAATTTATATAGGATCGGGTCGGGTCAAGGGAATCAAACCCGTTGTCCAACCCGAAAATTTCGGGTCGGGTCGGGTTGGGTCAAAATTTTACAATTTTTTTAAGAACCGACCCTATGAAAACCCTAGACCCGGCCACGGTTCCGGTTTGATTTGAGTTTGCCTGGCGATTGACTGTTGTCTTGCTGTGGTTGATTCACACAGTCAAAAAATAATGGAGGGAAGGAGGGAGGGAGGGGGACACTAGCCTTGGATGTAGGTAAACCCGGCCACGGTTCCGGAATCGAATAGGTTAGAATTGAATGGTTCCGGTTCCGGAACCATGATTGACCGGTTCGGTTGGGGTTCCATCCCGACCGAACCGGTTGGAACCGCTGGAATCGTTCTTCCCTACCAAAAAAAAGGTAATAAAACGGGTCATTTTAGGGGCATTTTTGGTATCAAAAAATTCTAAAACTCTATAAATATGTGTCATTTTTCATTATTTCAACACACCAATTTCTCAACTCTCTCAATTCCTACAATTCTCTTATTCTTAATTAGTTATTATCATTCTCAATTAGTCAATTTTCTTATTCTTATTACTTATTTCTTAAACAACAAATGACAAGTTCATCTGAGAACATAATGTCAAATATGCCATTGGATTGATGCATCATTTACCATGCAAAAACGACTTATTACATTTAGAGTTTTTGATGACCAACATATTGTACAAAATATTTATAGAATGATGAAGGTAATTTTTGATGAATATTGTTTAGTAGATAAAATTTTAACAATTGGATTTGATAATGCATCTGCAAATACTGCATCCATAAATGATTTAAAAGAAATATGTCAACCAAATTTAGGGGGTCGGTTTTTTCATATTCGTTGCACATGTCATGTCCTTAACTTATGTGTTCAAGATGGTCTGAAATTATTATCACCTTTCATTGATCCTATTAAGACGGCACTTAAATGTATTTGGTCATATTCTCAAGTTAGGAGAGAATAGGCCAAGTTTTATAAAATAAATGGTATTAAACTGATTAAATTTTCAAGAGATGTTTCTGTTAGGGATATGCCCTATACCCAACTTGTGGATGGGCTATATGTACATGTATTTGTAATATTTTCATTAATTAATAAAATAGCAATCTTTATTATACGTGTCTTACATAACTTATATGAATCATCAACACTGTAATAAAACACTTGGAATAATAAGACGATGGCTTCCACGCCTTATGAGAATCATTACTCTTAAATGTTTCTAGTCATAGTTTTGTGAATAATCTGGGCGTTCACAAAGCGGAGAGACTAGCATGATGATATGATCCGCCCTTAAGTGGGGTAGCCGATCTCATAGGCTACTAGCGGAGATCCGTCCGCTTTGTGTATCACATGGATGCATGAGTTGCTCGTGTCCATCGAACTGACCGCCGAAAGTTTTCATATGAAGTGTTTATCCTATGTGTGTGTGAGAACTTTCATGTATCGATTATATGACTAGTCCTTAGACTTGAGGTCTTTACAATCTTATGTGTGGATCAAATAACTTTGACATTCTCCTTCCCCTGTTCAAAAGATCCGATCATAAGGGTATGATTGGGTCATTTGTTGAAACACATGAAGTTTGTAAAGATACAACAGAGAATCGCCACTCTCTCGGATAATATTTTCTTATAAGAGTAGTATTCCAGTTTGTGGGTTGATATGTGTGATCAGTGCTTGAGACTGTGGCCACAACGGAAGAATCATGTGAGATTCTTGGTTTAACACGATTCATGACACTATCAACATCATACCTTTGACCATATGGGTAGACACTTTCCGTACCCTAGGTCAATAGGTGGGGATACAGTGAGGCGAGAGACCGTATCATATGTAAATCGCATATAGAATGAGTATATATATATTTCCTTCTCATTTGAGGGCCGTGGCATGTTGCTAGATGTCAATCTTGGTCATTGAAATCGAACGACCATCTTATCGGAGGATAATTTATGTTCGATTAAATTATCACGATTCATTTCATGTCAAACTTAAGGGGAACCCAAAAGGTCACACACAACAAAGTCGAAATCAATGGTTAACAGTGCACAGTACAAATATAACAGCATATATGATTGCTGTAGGAATTGTTCATAAATGGTTCAATGTGTTTAATTATTGAACATATCATTTATGAGGTTCCATAGTGGCTTAGGGATTGGTGAATGACGATGGGGGCACTTTGGGAATTGAAATTAAAAAAAATTACTATTCATGTGAATAGTAACGTGAATAATAAATTTTTTTTTATTTTTTTTGAATTCCAATTCGACCCAAACTCTTATTAGGGTTTTATAATCTCATTAAACCACTAAATTAAGATCCAATGGCTAAGATTAAATTAGCTTTTATCTCACATCAGATTCTTAATTAATTTTGTTGTCTTTGGAGCACTATATAAACCCAAAGAATTCTTCACAAATTTGCTACACCAAAACCTTTCATATCTTAAGTTTATATAAGTGAGAAACTCTAAAGTTTAAGAGTAAGCCACTGATTTTGAGGATCCTTAAGTCTAATTGACTATAGAAACCTCGAGTTAAAAGTTTTGAGGTATTTCTCTAGGCTAGCACCAAGGGCAAAATACCTGTGCACTCAAGGCGTAGTCTTGCCGTTGAGTTTTGGCTTTGGTGTGTGCATCTTTGGAGGCCACACACTTGGGTGGCTCTTTAGAACGTAGAAGAGCTTGTTGAGTTCGAGAAAAACTTGTAGATTGGAGGGAGGACTGGAGGAGTCTTTGGTTCAAGTAAGTCTTTTTCTTTCTTTATTTTAATTAGAGTTCTTATGATAGTTAGCATGTTTAGGTTTATGTTCTTTGCATGTTTTATGAGTTTTATGCTTAGAATATATAGTACATGCCTAGGCTTGTAGAATAATCAAAACAAATGGGTCTTGGGCAAAGGGAAAGCGGCATAATAATTTTGATTTTCCGCTGCGCACTCGCGGCCGCTTCCCAACAATTCCAACACGTTGGAATTCAACTTATTTTCTTTTATGTCAAGCATTACAATACAAAGATGCATTATGTAGTTTTTTTTCTCAACATGTTCAAAATATCACACTTTTTCCTAGTCAATGGGATATTTGTGAAATTTTTTTAGAAATTTTAAAAGTTTTTAATGATGATACTTTAATTTTTAGCGGAGTTTATTATCCTACAACACATTTATTTCTTCTTGAAAGTTTGAATATTGTTGGTACTCTCGATGAACATGTTGAAAGTAACGATCCTAATAATATTGTTTTGTTCGAATCCATTACTGCTATGAAGGTAAAATAGTTGAATTATTTTAGAGAAATTCATTTACTTTATCTTATTGCTGCTGTTTTTGATCCTATATTTAAATTAGAAGGTTTGAATAGTGCTTTACAAGTTTACTATGGTTATTTAGGAATATTAAATGAAATTGATATTACAATAATAATAGTGAGATTAAGAAATGATTTAATTGAGTTACTTAATGATTATATTGTAAGATATAACTTAGGAACATTAGGTGAATCTAGTAGTAGCGAACCGGTAATTCAAACAAGACTTAGAACATGAGATCGTTGGTTACTGCAACGAAATAAAAAAGTTAGGGATACGACAACTAATAACCCCGAATTAGATAATTATTTATCTACAAATTTTGAGTTTCCTACTAAAAGTTTAGTTAGTAAAAATTTTAAAATCCTTGAATGGTGGAACCGACATCAAAATATATATCATGTTTTATCAATTATCGCTAAAGAGATATTGACAGCACCTATTTCCACCGTTGCGGTTGAGCAAGCCTTCAGCTTGGGAGGTAATATATTGGAAGGTAGACGATCTTCATTACATCCAATCACTCTAGAAGCAACAGTTTGTGTGGATGATTGGATTCGAGCTGATCTGAGACAACAAAAAGATGCCCCCGATGATTTTGAAGACTTGTTCGATAATGCATCTGCAACAACAAGTGCAAGCGGAACCGCAGCTGAAGGATCAACTGATAATGATGATTGATAATTACAAAATTGTAAATTTCCAAAGGGGAAATATCTTAAAATTGTAATGGAACTACGTGAGTTTTGATTCCTCTCACCCCTGGATGATACGTAGGTAACTTAAATTTTTTAAAATTTAAGTTCAAGCTCTTCAATTTAATAATTATATTTATTTATTAAATTTATCTAATTTATTTCAAGTTATTTTCGAATTTTTTATATAATTAAAAAAAAACGGTTCGAACCGAAACCGGAATCGACCGGTTCGGTTCACGGTTCTGGTTCCATTTAAGTGTGGAACCGGGAACCGGACGGTTCGGTTCTGTTCCGAACCGGAACCGAACCGCCGGCCAGGTCTATATGTAGGATCCAGTTAAGTGTGGAAACAAAAAAAATCAGAGTTCGGGAAAAGCCCATTCAACCTGTCTTGAGCTTTTTTATTTCTTTTTTATTTAATTTTTATTAATTTTATAAAATTAATAATAATCAAAATCTTATGCTAAAATATATAATAAAAATATAATATCAATTGCTCAAAAATATATGCATCAACGTAAGAATAAAAAATCTATTAATTTTTTAATATTTAATTATTTTTTTTATTTTTTTTACCGGACCCGAGCTTTTTGATGCGGGCCCGGACCAGGTCTACTATTATACGGCCCGACCCGAGTTTTTTAAAAACCAGGCCAGACTAAAGCTCGATTAGACTGGACGGGTTGGGTCGAGCGGTGGGCTTATGGATCCAAATTAAAAGGAGACAAAAACATGATTAAAGGTAATAAAATTATTATAAAAACGATATTGTTTTAATGATAAGTAAAAATTAAATTAAATTGAATTGAAAGAAAAATATGGACTAAGAAAGATTGATTCAAAGTTGTATTTAATGAAGGTATTTAAAGGACTAATCATTTAAAGAGAGAATTAAAGGTTAATGAATGGTCATCATTAAGTCGACAATGGGAGAATAGGTAGTATTGTGAAATTTAAGAATGCGTTTGGTAAAGTGAAAACGTTGAAATGTTTCACCGTTCTTTAACGTTAACGTCCATAAAAGCATAATCCCATATTTTGAGATTATTTTTTGACGTTAACTTATATTATACCGTTTGTTTCATAATTTATAAGTTAATTTATACTTTCAGTACAATACTCTCTATCAAACACACCCTAAATCAAAACGCCAATTGTTTAAAGTGTGACGAACATGGACATGATGGACAACGTACTCGAGTTATCATCTAGTGAGGAAGCCACCAGGATGAAATCATACCATATTACTGTTAGAATTTTCCTAAATATTATTTTTGAATATCGATTTAAGTTAAAGTACCGGATATGCATTCCAACAAAAATATGGTCATTCGAACATATATCATTCGAATGAGCTTTCGAATAGTTTAAACGACTCATCTAGATATTTCTAAAGTTGTTATTGATCGAATTCGTTCGATGGAGCTCGTTCAGATGGGTTGTATGGCGTGCGAACAATCATTAAAGAACATTACATGTTTACGATACAATAAGTTCATTTGAACGAGCTCGCGATATTTAGAAAACTGTTATGTAGTGAACAAGTGTCTTTTGATGAAAGAAATCATTACAAATGATAAAAATGTGTCTTATCATTGATATTGATGGTTTCATATAAGTACCTTATGTGTTTTAGTGTTATGTAATAACTTATCCATGCTTTATTCTCTTTTCTTCGCATCACATTAAATTAACAAGATAAAATAAAATAGTGTTATTGACTGTTTTTTTTTTAATATAATCACGTATCAAATATTAACATATTCCATTATATCATGAGAGTAATTTTCCATACAACTCTTTTGATTTCGTGGCTTATAATTAGAGTATAAACATTTCTTAAAAGAAACGATCAAATGTTGGAGATTCACAATTATCTTGTCTCAACAATATTTTGTTTCAAAAATTACGAGATGTAATTAGAGTTAAAAGGACCGATATACCTAACCTATTGGTGATTAAATTGACATTTTGATTAAACTTATCCTCTAATATTCAAGTGCTCCGAGTTGCATTCATCCATTAGATGAATCTCACGTAGCATTTGGGAATCAGATATTAAGATAATAATTGTTAACTCTAATATTACTCTTTGACATTAAACAAAAAACACAAGTTAAATTTAAAATAAATCCTTACTTTGTAGTGAGATGTGGTGTAAAATGTGTGCATATCTATCTATAATAAAAAGAAATATGATAACAAATGGACGTTTGGAGTGCATAGCATAAGCTGTTATCCTTTGTTGCAATTCTTGGTAAGACGATCAATTCTTGGCTTTCATTATTAATTTCGTTTTGTCACTATGCCTTCTTCAATCTCAAATTTTTTTTTTGAATCATTGGAAATCCCGCCGCCAAATCATCCCTTCTGGGCTTAAGCGAAGCAGATAAAACCTCTGGTTATCCCATGTTCTTATAAGAAACGGACTTCATCAATTCGAACTCAGAACCTCAATATGAAATCCAAAACCTATGCCACCTAACTTCTTCAATCTCAATTCCCACATCAGGTATCGTCAATTTCACCATTCAATTGAATTGTGGAGCCAAAAAGATTTTAATTGAATACTTAATAATGTCAGTGGGTCTTTGATTCAAAATATTAAACATAGGCAACTAAAGCTCTGAATCAAGCAGGAAATCCAATATGTTTTCCAATTGGAAGTACCATCCTTACTTCAAGTCAAAAGAGCTTCGTTCTTTATCCAAAACCAAAAGAACCACACAAAAAAATGGTTGCACTGGACGACTCACGGAAGATTCCAAATAGATGGTACGCTAGCGTCAATAGGAATATTCTCGAGTTGAGTAGCATAGTGGTCCTTTGACTTGAGATACCACGGTGGATATATGAGTTATCCTCCACACTTTGATGACAGTCACGTCTATGACCTTTTTAGGTTAGACCTCCGCCTGTTCGTTGGGTGTGGACTGATGCTCATGATATCCAGTGATGTGTCCAGAGAGGATCCTTCAGCCCTGCGTACAGGATTTAGGTATCCACTTCATGAGATTGCGATTTATCAAATCCATGGCCATGGTACACTCGGAAATGAGTTCTGAGTGTGATAAGTGTGGTTTATACCCACTTATTCCGACATCCTTAGCCTATTATTTAGTTATGTTTCGAGTCATTTAATGTCATTTATAGTTAATTTTAATTCTTGTTTGTAGGAAGCATTAGAACATGAAGAATGGATCAATTACGCGTGTTTCGGGACATATTGGGAGCATCAGACTCAAGAACAGGCAAAAACTAGCATCAACTGCGCACTGAACTTAAAAAGGCTATAACTTTTGATCTAGAAAGAGTTATGATACCCATAATATATCAATTTGCATCTACTCGAAAAGATCTATTCATTTATGTGCACTGGCGCCGCGGCGCCCAAGTCTTAACGCCGCAGCGCCCAGAATTGGAAAGAGAATGACGTGAGATAACAAAGTGTGGGGCCGAGTGGAGAGGAAGACAAAGAAGGCATCCACCAATGTTGACCAAAATAAGTAAAGAAAAGAAATAGAAGCCACAATTGTTGACCAATTGAGAAAAGAATGAAATAAAAGAAGAAAGCACGTGAGCCTCATTGCATTATTTAAAGAGAGCTGCGCAGAACACATACAAAGAAACAGAGCCATGGCGCCATGATCAGGAGCTGCGGCGCCTACAAGCTGCACAAAACCCATACAAAATCCCGTGAGTTTGGCGCTGTGGCACCCATTTAGAGAGTCGCGACGCTGCGGCTTTACACGTGCGTTCCAGATTTGATTTTTAGGTTTTTTTTTTAGGATACTCAATGACTCCAGGATTTTATTATAAATACATTAGTTCGTCCAAGACTTAAGGGATGAGGCTAATACACAACACAAAACACAGAAACACATATTTTTAGAGATCCAAGGAGGAGGATTGAAGAGCAACAAGAGGAGACAAATGCGGTGACATCCGAAGAGGAAGAGATTCAATTCGGGTTTTATCATCTTATTTCTTTCTTAGAACTCTAATGATTTCCATTAGATTCATGACCTTGTTCTTATTGTTTTTATCTATTGTCATGAACTAAACTCCTTAATTCTGGAGAATGATGTAACTGATGCTTGAACATTTGTTTTAATTGTCAATTTTTTTATGAAGTTTTATTAATTTATTAATATTCGTTTGAGTTTAATGCTTTGTGTTTGCTGGCCACAAATATGATGATATATGTTTGAAATCTATCACTTGAGAGATGAGATTTTGAATAGATCTAGAGAATATAACCTAGGATTTTATAGAGTTCGAGAGAATCTGTAGTTCCTTTGAAGCCGTTAATATAGAATCACAAAGCGTAATGAGTTGTTAACTATTTGATTTTTATAGAGATATCGAAGTCTATAGTTGATGATATTTTCACTCGGGACTCGAGAAAGGGAGTGGATATTTTAGGAATCTTGACTTATAAACAATATAACTGAACAATGATTAATTGGCATGACAAATACATATGCGATATCTAGGTGAAATCCTGATCCAGAATCTCTATCGTATTAGTTCCTCATATTTTATTATTTTATTATTTTATTTATTTAAATAAATCTTTATTAATTATCGTCTAAATAAAGTTAAGATTATCAATTGTAGTATTTAGTGTGAGTTAACTGTGGGACACAGGAACTGGGCGACGCATGTTGTTCTAGGCTCGCGGCCTAGTTGGGAGTACGGAGTAGCCCACGAGGGACTAAACCGGAGAATAATGGAGTCGCCACCCGGTGTGAACCGGGACAAAGATTTAATGTCGCACTCACCCCTCGCAAGGGAAGACCTCAAACCGTTGGGTTCAGAATGGTCCATTACTTATGCCACTTGTAATGAAATGATTTGTGCAATAATTTAACCAAGCCTAAGCAACATTTATTTCCAAGGATAATTTACTCCTAAGTTCGTATGCATAAATCAAATGTTCATCTAAGTTCACATGTAACACATTTTCATATTTGCATACAACCTATTTGCATATAATCTATGTCCCGATTTGCATATATAAAGATAAATACGGCTAGCATGCGATGTCATAAGCACATTACATTCGATCATAGGCATGCCAGTAGATAAGAATAATCACGCATGAAAGCAAATTGGAATAACGGCGAACATGCAATAGCACACGGCAATCTCATGAACATACTTCGATCATATAATGTGGAAAACAAAGAACAACCTAGACATAATGCAAATTCCAAACGCAAAATGAATGACTAATCATGCTTGAAAATGAAAAACCAAATAGGCTAAATCATGCTTAAGAACCAAGTAACATACTAACGGCCTAATCATGCTTGAATACCATCTCATGAACACATCAAATAAATAAATGCATGGATACAAATAGTATGATTGATTACATGATACAAGAGAAATCACCTAAGAAACAATTATGCATGACATGTGATGAAAAGGACTCAGTTTAGTGTATGAGCGTTCGTGTAGCGTTTGAAAACGCGTTCGAACGGTAAACAGAAGGTTCGCGTTCGTATAGCGTTTGAGAACGCGTTCGAACGAGACAGGACCTGATGAAACAAAATGCATTCGCGTTCGAGTAGCGTTCGTAAATGCGTTCGAACGGTAAACAGAAGGTTCTCGTTCGTAAAGCGTTTGAGAACGCATTCAAACGGGACCAGACCTGATGCATGATAAAACAAAGGAAATACGTGCGCGTTCGAGTAGCGTTAGTAAACGCGTTCGAACGGTAAACAGAATGTTCGCGTTCGTATAGCGTTCGTAAACGCGTTGGAATGAACTGAGACAGAAAACATGCATTCGTGCGGCGTTCTGAAACGCGTTCAAACGGGGTTACAGCAGTGACCTCAAAAAACAGCAAACAACATGACACATACGTGAACGGGTGAATAGATGACACCTAATAAATAATAACGGGCTACAAAGCGCGGCAAAACATCGTGGTAAAGGATTTTAACCCCTCGACATAGAGGACCTTTAATCCAACTTACTAAGCCCATGCGCTAATAACATAATGCACATAAAAATAAAGACAACAATATCGGACTTTGTATACCCGATTGAACACATCTTACATTCAACCGAATATACGTCTTCCGGCGCGGCGAAGCATCGTGGTAAAGGATTTTAACCCCTCGAAACGGAGGACCTTTAATCCAACTTACTAAGCCCATGCGCTAATGACATAATGTTTATAAAAAATAAAGACAATGATATCGGACTTTGTATACCCGATTGAACACATCTTCCATTCAACCGAATATACGTCATCCGGCGCGGCAAAGCATCGTGGTAAAGGATTTTAACCCCTCGAAACGGAGGACCTTTAATCCAACTTACTAAGCCCATACGCTAATATCATAATTACACAAACAAATAACATGCAGAATTTAAATAACGGACAATAAATGAATGAGAACAACATAAAACAAAATATGCGCCGTTAGCTCAAGTGGTACGTGGAGTTGTATCCCAAGTACAGACCGCACTACCGTCCATTCGGATTCGGCTACGGAATTTATGTATGGGTTTCCATCCTATATACCACAAGAGGCGACACATTTTCCATTTTATTCAAAGCCACAACATACATCCATGAACGACTCTTATACGAAGTAAATAACTAAAACGATTAAAAGATGAATAAAAAAATAAATACGAAAAGTGCCCTCAGGTCTAACCTTTTATGTCGACTCTCAGAAGTACCGTACGCGGACGTCGGAAGGGTGGATGCTCTACAACTCCTTCGGTTAACTGGTTCAACATTTTCTCTCGCTGTTTCGCTGCTCAAGCTTCCATTTTCGCTCCGTTTCGCTGCTTTTGCTTCTGTCTTACTGCTGATTTTCGGTCGTTGTGTTTGATGTATTAGGCTACTGTTCTTGGTGTATTTGGGCTGCTGTTTGGGTGTGATTTGCGGTGGTGTTATGGTGTGTGGTTGAGGGCTGTTTCGGTGAGGTAAAGGGGCTATTCGGATGTGTTTTGGTCACGGCAATGTGGGTTCTTTGGCTTATGATTTTCAGTTATTGAGAGTGAGTGAGGGTGGATGAGAGAATTCTTTATGGCTTATAGCTTTTGTTATGTGTGAATGCTAGGAATTTTTTCGTGTGAATAAGCTATGAGATCAATACTTTGCAGAATTTTTCTGTGGTTTGTATGAATGTGTTTTTTAGGGGGTGTGAAGGGTTGAGTTTTGGTTTCTTTTATAGACAAATGCTAGGGCTTCTCCTTGTTTGAAAAGGAAGGAATCAATTGGTGTCTTGCAAGGAAAGTCTAATATTTGATTGGGGGATATGTCTTGGCTTGATTATGAAGGTGGTAGATTTGATTGATTTTAATTAGGCATGATTTTATTTTAATTTGGTATATGATTTTTATGATTTTATTTAATTCCCCATGTGTTAAATATGCATTTTATTAATTGGATATGTTTTATGGGCTTTGGTGGGCTAATTGGGCTTGGATGTGAGGCCATCAGCAAAACCAGAAATACCGACGCCGTTCGAACGCCGATTCGAACGCTACATGAACGCCCACAATCTGCTTGACGTTCGAACGTGGTCACGAACGCAGCACGAACGAAAATAGTGAACTTGTGAAATGAATCTGATGACATACTTATTCTGAATTTCCCCTTCCGACGTCCGTTTCCTGCGACTTCCGTGACTTAATATGTAGTGTCTCCAAATGAGACTCATCATAGGGACTTATATGAAAAAATGCAGTGCCTACAGTCGCCTCCACTTTGATGGGACTTGTGTAATGTGTAACAGTGACGATCCTATCAAAGTTATGCAATGTATTTTCACTTACCTGGCTCGCCAACTGCCAGCTGACTTGTCTGTTGTCTCGACTGAGTTGATGATGCAGTGGACCT
Source organism: Zanthoxylum bungeanum (assembly GCA_019454045.1). Lineage (NCBI taxonomy): Eukaryota > Viridiplantae > Streptophyta > Magnoliopsida > Sapindales > Rutaceae > Zanthoxylum > Zanthoxylum bungeanum. The sequence goes on from SKCR01023682.1 coordinate 28,862, forward strand.
CGATCCTGGGACGCATCCCAATAGCTGCAACCGACAACGGGGGCCTCGACCATGAGACGCATCCCAATATTGCTGACAAAAGGTGGGCCTCGACCCCGGGACGCATCCCGAAAATGATGATGCAGTGGACCTCGATCCTGGGACGCATCCCAATAGCTGCAACCGACAACGGGGTCCTCGACCCTGGGACGCATCCCAATACCGCTGAAAAAATATGGGCCTCGACCCCGGGACGCATCCCGAAAATGATAATGCAGTGGACCTCGATCCCGGGACGCATCCCAATAGCTGCAACCGACATGTGTGTTGACGTGGGCCTCAGCCCCGGGACGCATCCCCAAAACTGCTGCTAGTATTGATGTGGGCCTCGCCCCTGGGACGTATCCCAAAACTGCTGCTGATATGTTGATGCTTCTGATCGGCTTGTCTTTGCCGCCTTCTCTTTTCTTCTTCAAAACCTGTGAATACAAAACAAACACAAAACGAATGCCAAAATGTGTTACGTGTATGCATGCATGCATGAGTTTCCTTATCCCATCGGGTTAGGTCTTTTGCCAAGTCTTCTATTTCTCAGGCAAAATATTACTTCAATCTGTCCACGTTAATCGGCTCAGTGAACTCGTTACCTTCCAAGCCTGACAGTCTCACTGCTCCATTTCCCATTATCTTCTGCACTATGTAAGTTCCTTCCCAGTTAGGCCTGAACTTTCCTCTCGGATCTGTCGTCGACGGCCTTGACTGCTTAAATACCAAATCACCCTTTTTGATTTTGGTGGGACGTACCTTCTTGTTGAACGCTCGAGCTAGTCTCTTCTGATATATCTGCATGTGATGTAAAGACCTCATTCTCTTCTCATCCAGCAGTGCTAATTGATCAAACCTCTGTGCGACCCATTCTTGTTCAGGTAACTCTGTTTGTGCTAATACCCTCATTGACTGTATTTCTACTTCCACTGGCAATACTGCTTCCATTCCATAAACTAGAGAAAATGGTGTGGCCCATGTTGTTGTTCTAACTGACGTTCTGTACCCCCACAAGGCGTATGGCAATTTCTCGGCCCAGTCTCTGTAGTATCTGTCATCTTGGCGAGAATCGTCTTTATAGTCTTGTTGGCTGCCTCAACTGCCCCATTTTCCTGCGGCCTGTACGGTGATGACTTATGATGGCCTATCCCGTATTTCTGTAGCATTGCCTTTGTTTCCCTCTGAAACTGAACTCCGCTATCTGTAACTACATGGTGCGACATACTATACCGACAAATGAGATTCCGAGCTATAAACTGTGCCATCTGCTTCGCTGTAACATTGCGGAATGACTCGGCTTCCACCCACTTTGAGAAATAATCTACTGCCACTACTATAAAGTGATGCCCATTCGATGCATTCGATCGAATCTCTCCAATCATATCAATTCCCTATGCAGAGAAAGGCCACGGCTTTGACAACTCGTGCAACTCTGTGTGCGGCAAATGATTCAAATTACCGTGTGCTTGACAATCATGACAATGCTTTACCGTCTTCGCGCAGTCTGTCTCCATGGTTGACCAGTAAAAACCTTGTCTCACTATCTTGCGGGACAGATTCAACCCGTTCATGTGCGGACCACATACCCCGGCGTGTACTTCTTCCATTACCTACTGAGCCTCTTCTTTTCTCAAACATTTCAACTGAATATCGTTGTTTGTCTCTTGTACAGTTCCCCTTTCAAAATCACATATTGGGAAGCTAATTTCTGAATGGCTAATCTGTCTTTTCTGCCTGCTCCCTCCGGGAGTTCCACGTGTTCCAGGTACCTCTGAATGTCGTGATACCAAGGTTTGCCATCGTCGATCTCCACTTCTAGGACTATTTCTATCTCATAAACGGGTCTATTTGATGTTGTCAGTACCAACAGTCTCATTACTAACTTTTCTGGATTTTCCCAAGTTGCTGCAAGTGTAGCTAATGCATTTGCCATCTGATTCTCTTCTCGCGGCCAAGTGCTGAAACTTACAATCGGGGATAACATGTGCCAACTTTCTGAGGTGAAAAAGGTAAGGTTTCAACCGTTCTTCTTTCAATTCCCATCTCCCTGCATCTGTCGGATCATCAACATCGAATCTCCGTAGACCTCCACGCTCTCAGCCTTCAAGGCTATCAGTGTAGTCAAACCAAAAGCACATGATTCATACTCGGCTATGTTGTTAGTTACTCTGAACGTCAAACTTTTGGCCAAAGGCAAAGTCTCTCCTTCGGGAGTCACTATCACGATCCCAATTCTGGCTCCCTTGTAATTCACTGCTCCGTCGAAATACATTTTCCACCTCTGAACTGTTATTGCTTGGATCTCTTCATCTGGAAATTCAAACTTATATTGATCTCCTTCAATAGGTTGCAAAGCCAGAAACTCTGCTACGGCTCGCCCCTTGATCACTTTGGAAGTGAGGTACTCAATGTCAAACTCTGTCAGCAACACTAACCATCTGCCCAATTTTCCCACTAGCGAAGGCACTGAATGCAGATATTTCAAAGGATTCTCCTTTGCCACTACTTGGATTTTGTAAGATTGGAAGTAATGCCGCAATTTTATGGATGCCCATACTACTGCCAAATAGATCTTCTCTACTTCTTGATAGCGGGCTTCATACGGAAGCATTTTCTTACTGAGATAGTAGACTGTATGCTCTACCCAGGTCTCATCTGCCTGTACCATCATTGCACCCAGTGTTTCGGATTCTATAGCCAAATACAGTACCAAAGGCTTGCCCGGTCTTGGAGGTTTCAATACAGGAGGTTTTACCAAGTATTCTCTGATCTTGTTGAAGGTTGACTGACACTGCTCATTCCATTTCACTGGCTGGTCATTTCTTAACAGTTTGAAAATAGGCTCACACACTAATGTCAACTTGGCGATGAACCGACTGATATACTGAATTTTTCCCAGGAATGCTCTAACCTCTTTCTCCGTCTTCGATGCCGGCATCTCAATAATTGCCTTGATTTTCTCAGAGTCTACCTCTATTCCGCCCATCCCCACTGTATGTCCCAGCAATTTTCCAGATGTCACTCCAAACACACACTTCTTAAGATTCAACCGCAGGTTGTACTTATCGACCCTCTGAAGGAACTTCTCCAGTGCTTCTATGTGCCAGATTCTTGTCTCTGATTTCACATCATGTCATCCACATACACTTCAATCTCTTTATGTATCAAATCGTGGAATAATGTAGTGGCCATCCGCTGATAAGTAGCTCCTGCATTTTTAGCCCAAACGGCATTACTTTGTAACAGTAAGTACCCCACTCAGTGACAAAGGCAGTCTTGTGCTTGTCTCCCTCAGTCATAAGAACCTGATTATAACTTGAAAACCCATCTGCAAATGAATACATGACAGATAAAGCTGCACTATCAACTAGTACATCAATATGAGGTAGAGGAAAATCATCTTTCGGACAAGCCTTGTTGAGATCTCTGTAATCCACACACATTCTGACTTTCCCGTCTTTCTTCGGCACTGGCACAACATTTACTAACCATTCGGGATACTTTACCACTTCCAGGAACCCCACATCTATCTGTTTCTTAACCTCTTCTGTGACCTTCTCGGCCCACTCAGGTCTCAACCGTCGAAGTTTCTGTTTCACTGGCCTCATATTCGGATAAGTTGGTATCGTGTGCTGGGCAATGCTTCTGTCTACCCCAGACATGTCCTCATAGGACCAAGCAAACACTTTGGCATATCTGACCAATATTTCTTCTAATTTCTCCCGCTCTTTAGTGGTAACTTCACTTGCAATCAGAACTTCCTTAGGATTCTCAGGTATACCAAGGTTGAATGCATTCGTTCTGGTGGAGCTGATATCAAATATACTCAAGCCATGCAAGTTAGAGGAAAAAGACTCGGGCAAATAAGTAAAATGATTGTCTTTATTGCTAATAAATGCGGGAGTACACTCAAATAAATTAGGAAGATAAATGTCTTCATCATCGACAGACACTTCATCCTCTGCAACCAGGTTCTTCTCAGACTTCTTATCCTATTCGAGAGTCAGGCTCTCTAACTTCATCAATTCTTCTTCCCAATTCTCTTCATCCACAGTTTCTTCGGTCAGCGGCTTCTTACCCAACATCTCTTGGAAGATCTCAAAACCAGGCACCACAATTCGTTAACTTATATTGGTTCGGGCTCACCTTGATACCCTGAAGCCTTTACAAAGCAATCCATCAATTTCAGCCCTTTCTTTTTAACCTTCGGCTTTTCCTCGTCAGATTTGTACCCCAAACCCCTCCGAGTAGTCTGTCCTCTAAAGTCTGGCAGTTTTGAACCCTCACCAGGCTCGAACTTCATTTTTCCCATGATCTTAGCTACCTCAGGATCCACCCATTCCTTAAAAGTTGCCGACACTTGGAACCTCGCAAAAGGTTGTATTTCCAAAGCAGCCACGACATTGTCTACCTCAGCTCGGATGGTGATAATTTCTCCCCCATACGGGAACTTAATCATCTGATGTAGAGTGGAGGGCACGCCCCCAAGCTTATGAAACCAAGGCCGTCCCAACAACAAGGCAAAAGTGGCTGGGATATCCAGCACTGTGAACTCAACTTCATCCTCAATAGGACCAACCTTGACCGCTGCTACAAATGTACCCTCAAACTCTCGCTTACTGTCATCATAAGCCTTGATAGTCATACTAGAGGGATCCAGATCTGTTGTCTTTATACCCAGCTTGGCCAAAATCTTCAACGGGCACACATTAATGGATGAGCCGTCATCCACCATTACGCAAGAGGTCTTTTACCCCTCACTTCAGCTCTGATAAACAAAGGCCTATTATGATTTTCCCCTCAGCTGGGAGTTCTTCTCAGAAAAAGTGATTGCCTGCAAAGCCTCCTTTTGCACTGACCCAACAAACATTGCGGGGTTGGCATCCTCCGTCACCACTATCTTGCTTAAGGCCTCAACATGGCCCGCCTGTTCTCCTGAGATGCACACAACAAATCCCAGTTACTCACTGTGCTGGGTTTTCCTCAACTGTTGCAACACTATATCCCTCGGTTTTCTGTATTCTCAGCCACTTCTCTACCCTCTGATAACACTCTTTTACCCTTCTCAGTCATATCATTGTAGAAACGCCACTGCGTGTCATCCCCCTACTTCTTCTTCATCACTACTGGAGAAGTCTTCCCAGAAATTATGCCCCCATTCTGTCTCATATTCACTGTTACTATCCCAAATTCCAAGGCAATAGGCTTGGTGGTCAAAGGATTTGAGGACAAGGCTTTCGGGTAGGCCAGAGTTTATCATATAGGTCGGGGGGGGACATAGTGGTAATTTGGTAGGGGATTTGGTGTGTGTTGGGGCGTTCTGTTTCAGGTTCGGGTATCTTTTTAGAGTCTATAAGGTCCTGGATTTCATGGCGGAGGCGGGCACAATTGTCAGTGTCATGGCCTTTTGTTGGTGGAAGTGACAGTATTGGCTCAGGTTGAGATGTGGTGGTGGATGGTTGGGAAATGGTTTGGTTTCCAGGGGTTTCAGAAGTCCTTGTCTTTTTAATTTCTCCAACACTATAGACAAGGTCTCCCTAAGTTGGAGAATCTCCGATTCCGGATGGCAGCAATCTCCGCAGAAATAGGTTTGGTACCTGATGTTCCCCCAATAGGCCTCCTACTTAGGCCATAAAACTTCCTGTTCTTGCTTCTTCTTCTTCAATATCCATGACAGTTTCCTCAACTGTCGAAAGTCATTGATCATGGAGGTCATTCTCCTCAGTTTCCCACAGATGGAGGGCTTGGTGCCATTGATAATCATCTTAATTTAGTTCTTTTCTGAGGGCCAAGTCTGCATCTTTAGGAGCTGGCTTCTCCAGCGGTCTACATACTCTTTGAAGCTCTCCTCCGGCTTCTGCTTAGTGTTCTCCAAATCTCGGAGTGACAAATCAATTTCCAGATCTGTAACATATTTTTCAGAAAAGCATCAGCCAATTCCCTCCAATCTTCCTTTCTCAAGGATGTGATACCAAACTACCGGCGCTCCCTCAAGTGACATCCCAAACATTTTCTGTACTTGACGCTGGATAAACCCACTGAACTCATAACTGAAACATACTGACGGAGATGGACCCTCGGATCCCCATTCCCGTTGAACTTAGCCATATCTGGCATCTTGAACTGAGGTGGCAACTGTTCTTCGAAGGTCATTGCCTCATAATCTAACAACTCTTCATGTTTACCCCTCATTTTACGGGTAACTGTTTCAACCTGATCCCGAAGCTTTTGAAATTCTGCCTGAGACCTAATCACTATGCCTGTTGCATACTCTGTCATGTCGTCATCAAAAGCGGGGATATCATCCCCCAACCCACTCGGAGGCTCCTCGCGCCTCACATTCTCATAATTCCCCCCAGCACGGGGTACAGCCATACCAGCCACAACAGTAGTCAAGGCCTGCAACTGCTCAGTAATTTTGGCGAGACCGTTTTCCAACTGATCTATCTGGGATACCTCGTTATCGGATGTACTCATATCTGTTACCGGTCTTTTAGTGAGTCTTCCCTCTTTCCTAACCCAACATGAATCTATGATGTCTTTTATAGACATAGAGGGTGTTAACAAGATATATGTATGCATGAGATGAATGAGAAGCATGCGATACAAGGAATATATCAATTCATTAAGATTTTCACACAAATCGGTCCATCATCATTATAGAAGCTTTTGGGCTAACTGTCATAGGAGTGAACTCGTCCCAGTTTAAATGGCCCAACAAGTTCACATCTCATGGCAAGAAGTCCAACCGTATCCAAATGATAATGTTCCTAAACACAAACATATAATGGCCCATTGGCGTTTTAGAAGCTTTTTGGCCCAATCGTCATAAGATACGTTATTGTCCAAGTTTAAATGGCCCAACAAGCCCATACCTCATGACAAAAGGTCCGAATGGATCCAAACGACAATGTTCCCAAACACAAGCATATAGAAATAATTTCTACAGAGTGGCCCATCAATATTTCAGAAGCTTTTGGCCCAATTGTCATAGGATACGAACTCGTCCCAGTTTAAATGGCCCAACAAATTCGCATTTCTGACAAGAAGTCCAACTGCGTCCGAATGAGGACGGTCCACAAGCACAAGGAAATAGTTGCCATAGGCCATACAACTTCGGTCTACGTGTGGGTTTGCGGGAGTGTAGATAAAGACTCTCGCTGGCGAAGGATTGCCCACAACTAGGTCTCCCCACTCGAGGGTTTGAGCGACCAAGTGAGCGCACATTTTTTATACCTTACAGTACGTGCCAACGAGTTATGGTGTGTGACTGACTGTCAGATGGATTTCCCGTTGTAGATTCCCCAGAGGGAGGGTGGAACGAGGTTCGCTTAAGTACCCAAGCCTCGTAGGCTCTTATCGCTTGGTGACAGGAATAAACAACGAGTCCTCCAAATTAGTCCATCACACTAGGCTACGAGTAAATGATTATCTAGGTGCCTTCACAACTTTTCCTTATAGAAAGGTAGTGAATGAAGGAAGACACCAAACCATTACCCAGTCTTAAAAGTGCCCTTGATTAAACCCTTTTTTAACCCACAATAGACACGGTTAATTAAAGCACAAATCATAATATTACAAGACATTATTTCGGGGCCGATTCACTATCCCCAGTGAATCGCCAGACTGTGGGACACAGGAACTGGGCGACGCATGCTGTTCTAGGCTCGCGACCTAGTTGGGAGTACGGAGTAGCCCGCGAGGGACTAAACCGGAGAATAATGGAGTCGCCACTTGGTGTGAATCGGGACAAAGATTTAAGGCCGCACTCACCCCTCGCAAGGGAAGACCTCAAACCGTTGGGTTCAGAATGGTCCCTTACTTATGCCACTTGTAATGAAATGATTTGTGCAATAATTTAACCAAGCCTAACCAACATTATTTCCAAGGATAATTTACTCCTAAGTTCGTATACATAAATCAAATGTTCATCTAACTTCACATGTAACACATTTTCATATTTGCATACAACCTATTTGCATATAATCTATGTCCCGATTTGCATACATAAAGATAAATACGGCTAGCATGCGATGTCATAAGCACATTACATTCGATCATAGGCATGCCAGTAGATAATAATATCACGCTTGAAAGCAAATTGGAATAACGAACACATGCAATAGCACACGGCAATCTCATGAACATACTTCGATCATATAATGTGGAAAACAAAGAACAACCTAGACATAATGCAAATTTCAAACGCAAAATGAATGACTAATCATGCTTGAAAATGAAAAACCAAATAGGCTAAATCATGCTTAAGAACCAAGTAACATACTAACGGCTTAATCATGCTTGAATACCATCTCATGAACACATCAAATAGATAAATACAGGGATACAAATAGTATGATTGATTACATGATACAAGATAAATCACTCAAGAAAAAATTATGCATGACATGTGATGGAAATGACTCAGTTCAGTGTATGCGCGTTCGTGTAGCATTTGAAAACGCATTCGAACGGTAAACAGAAGGTTCACGTTCGTATAGCGTTTGAGAACACGTTCGAACGGGACAAGACCTGATGAAACAAAATACATTCGCGTTCGAGTAGCGTTCGTATGCATTCGAACGGTAAACAGAAGGTTCGCGTTCGTATAGCGTTTGAGAACGCGTTCGAACGAGACCAGACCTGATACATGATAAAATAAAGGAAATACGTGCGCGTTCGAGTAGCGTTAGTAAACGCGTTCGAACGGTAAACAGAAGGTTCGCGTTCGTATAGCGTTCGTAAACGTGTTTGAATGAACTGATACAGAAAACATACATTCGTGTGGCGTTCGAAACACGTTCGAACGGGGTTACAACAGTGACCTCAAAAAACAGCAAAACAACATGACACATACGTGAACGGTTGAATAGATGACACCTAATAATAATAACAGGCTACAAAGCGCGGCAAAGCATCGTGGTAAAGGATTTTAACCCCTCGACATAGAGGACCATTAAACCAACTTACTAAGCCCATGCGCTAATAACATAATGCACATAAAATAAAGACAACAATATCGGACTTTGTATACCCGATTGAACACATCTTACATTCAACCGAATATACGTCATCCGGCGCGGCGAAGCATCGTGGTAAAGGATTTTAACCCCTCGAAATAGAGGACCTTTATTCCAACTTACTAAGCCCATGCGCTAATGACATAATGTATATAAAAAATAAAGACAATGATATCGGACTTTGTATACCCGATTGAACACATCTTACATTCAACTGTATATACGTCATCCGGCGCGGTAAAGCATCGTGGTAAAGGATTTTAACCCCTCGAAACGGAGGACCTTTAATCCAACTTACTAAGCCCATATGCTAATATCATAATTACACAAACAAATAACATGCAGAATTTAAGTAACAGAATATAAACAAATCATAACAACTGTATAAACGAACCGAACCGGTTGGTTCCGGTTCCACAAGTGTGGAACCGGAACCGTAAACCGAACCAGAACCGAACCGGTTGGTTCCCGGTTCCCCTTCCGGTTTTTTTTTTAATAATAAAATTTAAAAAAATAGAAAAAATTCTATAATCGTAATGTTTTTCATACTATCACATCATTTTATAAAATCTTTTTTTTATAAAATTCTTTTAACATGTAATCTTTTTTTATAGCCAACTCTTGGCTAGTGCTTTCTTTATATAAGCGATGTGGGATATTTGTTACTTTGCTATTGTGTCCCACATCGCTTATATAAAGAAGTCAATAACCAAGAGTTGGTTATAAAAAGGATGTGGACATTCATGTTTTAGTAATGCAATTTTAAACCCCATTAAGTAATTATTATTAATAAAAAAAATTGAGATTTACTTGTGAAACCTTACGGTTCCAAGAAAATAAACTTCCGGTTCCACCGGAACCATTGGAACCGCTGGAACCGTTCGGTTCCAGCGGTTCCAACCGGTTCGGTCAGGGTAAGAACCCTAACCGAACCGGTCAGGTTCCGGTTCGGTTCCGGTTCCGAACCGGAACCTTGGCCGGGTCTATGTGGTACGATACGGTACACTTGGGTGTGGACTGATGCTCTTGATATTCCGTGATGTGTCCAGAGAGGATCCTTCAGTTATGCGTACATGATTTAGGTATCCACTTCATGAGAATGCGATTTATCAAATCCATGGCCATGGTACACTCCGAAATGAGTTCTGAATGTTATTGAGAAATCGTGAATCTATACGTCAACGGGATAATACCTTATGAGATTTGACGATTATATCTATGTCTCTGGTATTTATCTGGATACCTATGACATAAGGATTATACGTATGCGAAGATCTCAACTTGTATGGTTCAGCGAGAATATATGTGGTCGTCATAATTTATGAGTGGGTAAATTATGGACACTTGATTTAATCCAGTGACGGATATACCTGAACTTAAAGAGTCTCACATAATCAAAAATACTTGTAGAGCACTAAGGCGACTTTAAATGAATAATATTGATTATTCGGAAATCGTTTAACGGTTAAACGAAGAATTTCACATGCGGGGTATTCGGTAATTTCCTAAATTAATATGTATGTGTGTTAGATACATAATTTGATTAGATAAGTATTAATTAATTATCGAGTAAATTTTGGTTCATATGTCAAACTAGAATGTATTTTAACATTTATTGTAAAAGTAGACATACATTATACATTTGATTAAATGGATTAATTAATTAAAGTGTTAATTAATTAATTTATTAAATAAATGTATTGAGAATTATTAAGTATATTATTCACATGTATTAGACATGTGTAAGATGTTTTATACTGTGGACATTTGGATTTGTTGGAAATTAGTGGAAAGATATATTTATTTTTTGATTTGTTGAATTGTTTTTAATAAATCAAATAAATTGAATTTTTCTCTCCCACTAACTTCATAAATTCGGCCAACTACCAAAATGGGTACTATTCCAATTTCTTCAAAACAACAACAAAAGATAGGGCAATAGTAAAACCTAAGAGAGCGAAAAAAAATTTGGAATCAAAATCAAGCTTTAAGCTTAAAGAATTTGGAAATTCAAGGTAAGCTTCTTAATCCTTTGGCTAGGGAATTGTTTCTATTGCTTGGTGAGAATACATTTGATGTATTTTTGATTTCCTACTCTCTTGAATTGAGTTTTTGCTTGTTGGGTGATTGTTGGAAATAATTATGCCTTTGTGATGAATTTTTAAGCTTAATAAATGTTATTAGAGTTTAATTTTCTTATGGAAATATAAGTTGCCATTCTAGAGTTTTTATGCCACTTTATATAAACCTAGAATTTTTCTTGGGTGTTTTTAAATGTGGTGGGACTTTAAGAATGTTGGATTGATTATTGGAATGCTAGATTAAAAGTCAATTTGATGGAAATTTGATTAATATGATTATTTGAAATTTCTAGGGTTAATGTATAATCCTAAATTGGGGCTTTTCATTTTATGGGTTCAATTGGGCATATTAGATGTCAATTAATCTTTTTTGTAGTGTTTTTGGAAACACTTAAATGTGTAATTCATACTTTTGGACTAAAATGAGCAAAATACAAATTGTTTGTCTCCTTTGAGTATTTTCGGCTAAAGGGTAATTTGAGTAATTCCAAATTTGATTTGAGATTAAATATTAAAATAAATAGTTTATTTTAATAGTCCAAATAAAATTTTTTGAAATTTGAAAAATCGGATTTTTCACGTTCCGCTGCGCGACCCGACATAACCGTTAATACGCCAACAAAATGGTATCAGAGTCTGTCTGATTCCTAATCCATAAAATGAATATAGCATTATATTTGATATGTAATCTAAGACTTATTTCCATAAACACATGTATTTTTAGATATGATCTAAATAATATGTTTGACAGTTTATCAGAAAATTCCCTTTAATAAGGCTTTAAAGTAAATTATTTTTGTGTGTGTTTTTTTCTTGGTCCGCCTTATCAGTACGGATGCGAATATTTTCCTGATGCTGGAGCTGTATCGTGCCAAAGCTGTGCAGTTATGGCTGATGGTAGTTCATTTGCGCCGGTAGAACTTATTTGATAAGAGACAAATTCAAGTGAAAGTGGAAATCCTGAACGTGCCAAAACTGTCAGGACTACACCGGTAACTTGAGTTTGTCACTGACAAGTTAAGCCTTGAAAATTCCTCCTTGTGAATGTGACAAAGCTGTCACAATGAGAAACGATCAAGACCGAAATTCATGAGTCACTTTTGTGATTGACAATGGTTGTCTACCTAATGAATATACGTAGGCGAGAACATGCCAAAATAGTAAGCCGAAATATATTTATGGGATCTACTTCCTGTTGTTGAATTTAATTTTATTACATTACTGCTTTCTGTTTGGGGATTACAGTATTGCATGATTCAGTGGGATGGCATCATTCTAATTAAAAATCCATGATTTATTTGATGTTATGTTTGATATTGCATGAAACTGTATTATCTGCTAATTTTTTCTTTCGCTATCTATATGATAGATTTGCGATGGTCTGCTCTTCGTCTTCCAATTCTTTAGCTCGTATGCTAGATACGAACAAGCTAATTGGGCCCGAAAATTTTGCTGACTGGGAAATAGATTTGAGGATTTTCCTCGAATCCGAGAGATTATGGTATGTATTGGGTGGACCGGTTCCTCTAGCTATACCACCCGAGTCAACACCCGAGGAGCATGAAACCTTCTAGAAATGGAAGGATGATGATCTAAAAGTTAAATCATACATCCTTAGATCGTTGACTCTGAAACTGAAGAGGCAATATATTGATATACCTGATTCATATAGCATAATCTTTATGAATCAAGAGCAAATTACTGTTCATAGAGTGGCGGTGAAACTGTTTCACTCCAGACTGGATGAGGGTCAACCAGTCAGTCCTCATATGCTTCAAATGATTGACTTGATTGATCAATTGAGGTGATATGACTTTCCACTCAATGAAACTCTTGGGCGTAGTTTGATACTAGGCTCACTCCCGAGCATATTTCACCAGTTTGTGCTGAATTTTAATATGCATGGGATTCGCTGTTCTTACAGTGAGTTGCATAGGATGTTGCTCACTACTGAGGAGGATCTAAAGAAGGGAGTGCCGACTCACCTTCTCAAACCTACTTCTCTTTCTACAGCTTCTCAAAAGAAGGGCAAATGAAAGAAGAAGAAAGGTAAGAAGATCGCACCTCAGGGTAAGATAGGGAAACCAAAACCCAAAAGAGTTGTCGAAGACACTTGCCACCACTGCAGTAAGGTTGGACACTGGAAGCGTAATTATCCTGAATATCTTGCGCAATTGAAGAGAGACAAAGCCTTTACTTCAGATATATTTATTTTTCCCGTTATTGATATCTCTTTAGCTTGTGAAGCAAATTCTTCCAGTTGGATTTTAGACTATGCTTGTCATGTTCACATCTGTAATTCATTGCAGGGGCTGAAGGAAAGTAGAAAGCTGAAATCTGGATCGATGCATTTGCGCTTCAGGAGTAGAGATTCTTTGGATGCAGTTGCAGTTGGAGTATATGAGATTCCCATGTCCAGTGGGAGTATTTTTTAAAATGACTGTTATTAATGATATACAGAAGATTTTTGTGTAAATATTAAGAATCGTTCTCTGTATTTATATGATAAATATAATATTCATATCCTTCATTGTTCAAATGAGAATGGTCATTACATTTTGCATCCATCAAGAGATATTTTGAATGTTGGGACTAATAAACGAAATAGATATGATATTAATGATATTGAATTGTGGCACATGAGGTTAGGTCACATTGGCGTACGACGCCTTACCCAATTGGTTAGGAATGGTTTGATTGAGAATCTCACCATTGAACCTTACCCGACTTGCGAATCTTGTATTCAGGGTAAAATGACAAAAGCCTCATTTACCGGTGTAGGATATTGAGCCTCAGACTTGTTAGAACTAATACATTATGATGTATGTGGTCCCATGAGTCTAAGTGCTCATAGTGGCTATTCATACTTCGTTACCTCTACCGATGATTTATCTCGGTATGGTTATGTTTACTTGATGAAACATAAATCAGAAACTTTTGAAAGGTTCAAAGATTTCTGAAATGAAGTGGAAAAGCAAACCGGGAAATTCATCAAATGCCTATGATCAGATCGAGGTGGTGAATATATTAGTGGTGAGTTCACTGATTATTTAAAGGAGAATGAGATTCTCGCTCAATATACTCCTCCGGGTACTCCACAACATAATAGAGTGTCTGAGATGAGAAATCAAACTTTATTGGATATGGTTCATTCTATGTTGAGTTATACAGATCTACCATATTACATGTGGGGCTTTGCGCTTCTTACTGCAGTTCATCTTTTGAAAAGAGTTCCTTCCAAAGCTGTTCCTACGACCCCATATCAAATATGGATTGGTAGGAAATCGAACCTTAATTATATTAGGGTTTGGGGTTGTCCTGCATATGTCCGAGTGGCGCAACAAGATAAGTTTTTGCCTCGAGGGCAAAAGTTTAGGTTTGTTGGGTATCCTTCTAATACGAAAGGATATTTGTTCTATGATTCCGAGCGTCGAAACGTATTCGTAGCTCGCTTCGTAAAATTTATAGAAATATAATTTTTGGTAGAAGGAGGAGATCATAGACAAGTTGAACTTGATAAAGTTCTGCCAATAACTGACGAACCGCAGAAGGAACATGAGGTTCAAGAAGGTGAATGATCTTTAACACACACACTTTGTACGTCGAGTAGGGTCATAAGACATCATGAGCGCTTGTCTTTGATACAGGACAAAGGTCTTGATATGCTCTTGGTAGAAGAGACGGACCCGATGACTTACAAAGAAGCGATGTTAGACATCGATTCCGTGAAATGGCAGGAAGCCATGAAATCAGAGTTAGACTCAATGCATCAGAATCAAGTCTGGGACTTGGTTCCTTTTCCTGAAGGAATTATTCTTGTCGATTGTAAATGGGTTTACAAAAGGAAGATATGGCTTGTTGCAAAGGGTTACACACAGCGACCAGGTGTCGACTATGATGAAACATTTTCTCCAGTAGCGATTTTGAACTCTATTAGGAATTATTGGCCGTAGCTACCTACCATGACTACGAGATTTGGCAAATGGATGTCAAAAGGGCATTCTTGAATGGATTTCTTGATGAAGAAATCTATATGGAATAGCCGGAGGGTTTTGCGTCCAGCCAAAACTTAGATATGGTTTGTAAGCTTAAGAAGTCCATTTATGGACTTAAACAAACTTCACGGAGTTGGAATCTTTGATTTGATAAGGTTATTAGATTTTCTGGTTTCCTCAAGAATACAGAAGAATCTTGTGTATATAAAAAAGGTCAGTGGGAGCATGGTGATATTTTTGGTACTCTATGTGGATGACATCCTGATCATTGGGAATTACATCGAAATGATGCATGGCGTAAAAGCTTATCTCTCTAAAAACTTCTCTATAAAGGATCTGGGTGAAGCTTATTATATCTTGGGTATAAAACTCTATAGAGATAGAGAAAAGAAGCTTATTGGATTATCTCAATCCACGTACATAGATAAGATCTTAGAAAAGTATAATTTTAGTAACTGTAAGACAGTTAACATACCATTCCGACATGGTATACATCTTTCGAAGAAAATGTGTCCGCAAACTGAAGATGAGAAGATTAAAATGTCTAATCTACCTTACGCTTCGGGTTTGGGTAGCATTATGTATGTCATGTTGTGTACACGACCTGATATTAGTTACTCGGTTAGTGTAACCAGTAGATATCAATCAAATCCAGGTAACGACCATTGGATGGCCGTTAAACATATCCTGAAGTATCTCAAAGGTACTAAGGATAAGTTTTTGATTTATAGAGAATGAGAACTGCAAGTTAATGGGTATACGGATTCAGATTTCCAATTGGATCTGGATGATAGAAAGTCTACATCGGGATTCGTATTTACCCTTAATGGTGCTTCAGTGAGTTGGAAAAGTTCCAAACAGGGATCGACATCTGATTCCTCCACCGAGGTGGAATATATTGCGGCATCTAAGGCTACAAAAGAAGCTGTCTGGATTAGAAGCTTTGTCACAAAATTGGGAGTTGTCCCAAGCATTGAGAATCTGATTCCTTTGCACTGTGATAATATTGGAGCTATTGTGCAAGCAAAGGAACCCATGGCACATAAAAAATCGAAGCATGTGGAGCGAAAGTACCATATCATTCGAGAGATTGTGTCGCGTGGAGACATTTTCATATGTAAGATACGGAGTGAAGACAATGTAGTAGATCCGCTTACCAATGCCATACCTCATAAGTTATTTGATAAGCACACAGAGGCGATGGGTATTAAATACCATCGGTTATGGCACTAGAGTACATATATGAAGATCATTGGGAGAAATTATTGGAGTTGGTACTCGGCGTGCCGATTTATCATGTATTTCCTTTTAAATATGTGTATGAACAATATTTTGTTATGAATACAATTTATAGTTTCGTCAATATTTTTTTTATTAGAAATGGTAAAGACGTGTTTAACCTAGGAATGATTAAGTTATAATGAAATTGCAAAGGCGTCGCAATTGACATTGAGAAACATTGTAACAGTATCATTCCTAAACAGTTCCTGGTCAAGGTTAATATTCTTGGTCCGAAAGTAAACCCGGGAGATCGGTACATGTCGTATATCGGGATATTAGTTTCTGGTGGTTTATCTCAGTGAGCCACGAGTCTGGGAGACTCGTATAGACATGTATGTGTTCATAGCGGATGAGCATTGAATGACTCACATAAGATTCCTAATAGATGGTACGCTAGCGTCAATAGGAATCTCCTCGAATTGAGTAGCATAGTGGTCCTTTGACTTGAGATACCACATTGGATATATGAGTTATCCTCCACACTTTGATGACAGTCACGTCTATGACCTTTTTAGGTTAGACATCCGCCTGTTCGTTGGGTGTGGACCAATGCTCATGATATTCGGTGATGTGTCCAGAGAGGATCATTCAATCATGCGTACATGATTTAGGTATCCGCTTCATGAGATTGCGATTTATCAAATCCATGGCCATGGTACACTCGGAAATGAGTTCTGAGTGTTATTGAGAAATCACGAATCTATACATCGACATGATAATACCTTATGAGATTTGACGATTATACCTTATGAGATTGCGATTATACCAATTGATTAATCATTTGGCTAGGAAATTGTTTCTTTTGCTTGGTGAGAATACATTTGATGTATTTTTGATTTCCTACTCTCTTGAATTGAGTTTTTGCTTGTTGGGTGATTGTTGGAAATAATTATGCCTTTGTGATGAATTTTTAAGCTTAATAAATATTATTAGAGTTTAATTTTCTTATGGAAATATAAGTTGTCATTTTGGAGTTTTTATGCCACTTTATATAAACCTAGAATTGTTATTGGGTGTTTTTGAATGTGGTGGGATGATAAGTGGTAAATGTATCACTATTTTCCACTCATTTAACCTAATATTTTGTATAGTTTCTTGAGTTTTGTGAATATTTTGATGTGTTTTGTGTTATTTTGTAGATAAATAAAGTTTCAGGACATTCTGGAGGTGATTTTGGGCCAAAACAGTGAAAAAGGACACAAAAGGGAAAAATTGTAAATTGGCCCATCGCGACGCGCAGGCTGCGTCGCGACGCCTAACAGGCGCCGCTCCATACTAACGTGCGCCGGGTCCACATGTCATAATCTGAGAAGTTTGACTTTACTAACGTGGGCCGTGCCATGTGTCACCATCACAGCCGATCTGCTAATGTGCGTCGTGCCACGTGTCATCATCTTATGGTGCCGACAATCGCCATCGCCACATGTTCCATGTGTCACTCCACGTGTCAGCCATGTCATCGTCCAAATCACCAGTTGACCGAGTCAACATACCACGTCATCATCAGCCAATCACAGCGTGCCACGTGTCGCAATCCTACGATGCCGACAATCACTTTTGCCATGTGTCACCGCGTCATCGCTACGTCAGCGCCACGTTAGTACAATTATTGAGTTAATCATCTGCAATTGCCACGTCAGCGGATAAGAATCTGAGCCGACGAATCAGAGAGCGACACGTTAGCGCGTCGCGACGTAAGAAGAAACTTACGCGTCGCGACGCGAGGGGGTTACCGAGGCCTATAAATTGAGCTCGAAATTTCAGTTTCAGATGTACTTTCCTCTCTGAATTCTCTGATGTAAATAGAGAGTTTTCTATCTATTTTATTTTAATTTCAGTTTTGTAATTAATTTTAATTACGTTATGTAATAGTAATAGTAATTTATTTTCTTTACTTTTACAGTTTTTACTATTCAACCATGAGGAGGTAACTTCCCCTGCTAGGGTGAAAGGTAATTCTTTTACTATTGCTATTTAGATTAATCTCCCTTAATTATAATATATTCACTATTTAAAAATTGACTTAATAATGATACTGCTATATTGGTCGGTTGGTAATCATTTTAAACTGGTTTAAACCTAACTAAGCAAGGATCCCGCCAGATTGGTCGGTTGGTAATTAAACTTTCTTACCGCCTATATGGCAGGTTTATGGATAAATTTTGATACCGCCTATATGGCTGGTCGGACTTAATTTGACTTAATCAGGTTACCGCCTATATGGCTGGTTGGTAATATCATCACAAGTTAATGTATTATATTAAGGGAGATATCTAAATTAGTAGTAGTAAAAGTAGATCATTTTACTTTAGCATTTTATTTTATTGTAATTTTACTTTTCAATATTTATTTTACCGTATTTACTTTTCAGCATTGTAATTTATGTCTTTTATTTTTAAGTTTTTACTCGCCCTAGTTATGTGTCATAACTAAGTTAGTTATCTAGGGTTGTGATGAATTCTAATATCACCGGTTTATAAGTGGTAATTTTGTTGTTTGGGTAATTTAAAGGTTTACTTATTAAGTCTTAAGCTTAATGCGTCTTGTCAACTGGCCATTAATAAGATTGATCTGGTAAATCTAAAATAAACTTGACAAAGGAATTTTAGGTTTCAGCCTTAGACTTAATAGCTCACGATCTTCCTTGAGGATAGATAACCCTTTAATAGATTTCCTTACAGGAAAGACATATACCTATCGGGCGGGGGTAACCTTTATTGGAACTAAATCTTAATGAATCCAGGTAATTTGGTTGACATAGACATATGGTTCAATTGGGTTATACTGGGTATTTGCGTCTGACCATCGATAGAGGCTTTCGCATAATTTCGTGTTCCAGGTTAGTAAACCGATTTATTACACAAACATGAAATAACCACTTCATCTTTAAAAAGATATTAGAAAAATTCACAACCCTAGATAGTTTCCTAATATTGAATTTTCTTAAACCTACTTTCGTGCAATTTTATTTACTTATTTTTAAATTTAAAATCATCACCATTTCAAATCAATCAATCAACATGTTAGACACTAGTAATCATTTGACCTCATAAAATTAATAGATTATGTATTAAGTCCTCGTGGGATCGATACTTCTTATACTACTTGAACGATACGTGCGCTTGCGTTATACGCATGTGATTACGCACCGGTCATGGGACTTTAAGAATGTTGGTATGTCTTGTACCCCATCATCATCTATGGCCACTCGTGTTGGTGCTGGGGTTGTGTCTGGATTCGCATCAGCTTTGTTGGCACTGGATTTAGAAGATATCTTGGGCTTTTCAATGTCTTCTATTGTTTGGTCTTCGAGAAACACTACATTCCCGCTTCTGATGACATTCATTTCCTTCGGGTCCCATAGCTTGTATCCAAATTCCTTGTCTCCATAGCATATGAAGATGCATGAAGTAGTCCTTGCACCGAGCTTCTTGGATACGTGTGCAAAGGCTAAACATCTGAATATTATGAGGTGAGAATATGATGGATTCTTACCAGACCACACTTTCTCCGGAATCTCAAAGTTCAACGGTACAAATGGTGATCTGTTGATCAGATAGCAGACGGCACGAATAGCTTCTCCCTATAATGGTGCGGTTCATCCTTTCAACGACACCATTATGTTGTGGGGTGCGTGGAACAGTCCTTTCGTGTCGAATACCGTGACTTCCACAGTAGGCATCGAACTCTCTGGAAGTGTATTCGCCTCCATTGTCTGTGCGAAGGCACTTCAGTTTCTTTCATGTTTCACGCTCGACCATGGCATGGAAAAGTTTGAAGTAGTCAATGACCTGATTCTTTATTTTCAGAAAATACACCCATACCTTCCGAGAAGCATCGTCAATGAAAGTCATAAAGTATTTATTACAACCTAGTGAATTTACCTCCAAGGGACCACAAACATCAGAGTACATCAGACTGAGTAACTCTGATTTTCTTGTATAAGAGAAATTGAAAGAGACTCTATGTTACTTACCGAAAAGACAGTGATTGCAAGGATCTAGAGCATCATTTTTGGAGACAGTGATCTTTCACTAATGTGACCGAGTCTCTGGTGCCACAGATTCTGAGAAGCCTCCGGTTCAGTTACATTGAGGCTTTCTGCACAAATCTTCACATCAGTCATGTATAGGGTTCCACAAATATGTCCTCGGGCGATGACCATGGCACCTTTTTTCATTCTCCAAGTGTCATTGCTGAAGTGGCTAGCATAACCCTGTTTGTCAAGGGTTACCCCCGAGAGTAAGTTTAGCCGAAGTTCTGGAACATGTCTCACCTCCTTCAGGGTTATTGTATACCCTGCATTTGTCCGCAACTGTATTTCACCAATTCCCACTATCTGAGAAGAATTGGTATTCCCCATATTCCTGCTCCAAAGTCTCATGCCTTGTATGTTATGAAGAAATCCCTGTGAGGAGTGACGTGGTAGGATGGTGCAGTATCTACCACCCACTCGATATCCTGAGTTGCGGTGTGAAGGCATGCTTCTTCCAGGGTGGAGCATATAGTTACATCTCCTGTAACTACTAGTGTCTCCGCATCATTTTTCTTTGGTTGGTTATTGCCTTGTCCATGCTCTCGTTGCAGTTTCTGGAAATTCTTCTTTAAGTGGCCTTCTATGCCACAATGGAAGCACTTGTATGTCTTTCTCCCGTCAGTGGATTTTCCTTTTCTTTTGCCTATGTCTATCATTTTCCCTTGATTTTTCTCATATTGTCTTCCTCGATGCTCCGAGACAAGGGCTTCTGTTTGGTCTGAGCCAACGTCTTTTCTTCTGGCTTCTTCATTTGACAATGCGTCTTTTACCATAGGCATAGTAAGTTTGCGTCCTGGAGCTGAGTTACTGAGAGTAACCACCAGTGTCTCCCAATTATCAGGAAGAGAACTGAGTAGCAAGAGGGCTTGAATTTCGTCTGTCAGTTGCATGTCTACTACTGGTTCACCCCACTTTGGAACTCGTTGGTGTGTTCTGCAATGGAAGTTCTACTCCATAGCTTCAGGTTCACCAAACGCCTCATGATTAAGGTTTTATTCCGAGCTGTTTTGGCCTGGAACATGTCTTCCAGCTTTATCCACATTTCGTAAGCATTTGTATCATGTGCTACATGGTGGAAGACACTGTGACCGATCCTCTGTCTAATCTGACCCAGAGTTCTGTTATTGAGTTTATTAAAGTCATACTCTTTAACAGATTCTGGTCTCACTCCATTCACCTTGATAACATTAAACAAATCTTTACAGTGTAAATAATATATCATCCGAGGTCTCCAGAGGGAGTAATTTTTCTCTGTAATCTGTTTCGAATTCTGTATTCACCAACAATAGCAGACGTGAGACATGACATGTCTGTAAAGTCCTCTGGCACATTTTGTAGCTCTATGTGTGATTTTAGCTTATGTTTCAACCAATTATGAGATATTCGCGGTGTTTAGATGTTATGTTATTAGGGGTCTCGTCTTAACTGGGTTCAGATTTTAGTATTATCTAAGTTTATATTCGAACTGAAATGATAGTGTAATTACATCATTGTGATGTTTTTAAGTAATGAATCCTCTCATTAACTTCAAAAAAAATTTAATTGGAAGATCCTTTGAGTTTCTATAATCATTTAGACTTATTCTGAAAGATAACTGATGAGAATTGAAAAATGTACATTTAATATAAGTGAAATTAATTATTTTACACTTATAATTTCATTAATCCCCTTAATTTAGCACATTTGTTAAATAATAATTATATGTATGTTTATTGTGATTTTTATTTCTCATGTAGGTGAGATAATATTTTGGATGCATAATTAGAAAAATGGATTTTACATTTTGATTTTGGAGGCCAGAAACTTAAAAGAGCGTCCTAACAGTGTACAACTTCAAAAATACCAGCCTTGTATAATTTTCGTATTTTGGCCATAACATTTTACTTCGATATCGGATTGAAGTGATTTTAGTTCCGGATAAACGAAGACTTAAATATCTAGAACTTTGCTGTTGATAAGATTTTCTAGTTCTGAAGTTTTCAAGGCCGAAATTGATAATAAAAATCCAAAGTGTGTTATATGTAATTATTAAATATTAAAAAAAATGAAATGATGTTGACAATCCACTGTTCCACAAACATGCTTGCATGTTTGGTGGATTCAAATACAATTGCAATTAATTGTAATTGTATTAAGAGCAAGAGGTGCTCTGCACCTCAATTTCCTCAGTCTGACTTCCATAGTTTTCTCTGAAAATTTATGGATTTCTAGCACTTGTGTGTTTTATTTTTGTAAGTTTTTTTTTTTGTAATTACTTTTTTCTTTCAGTAATAAAATTATGAATGTTTTTATTCAAAATTATGAATAGCTAATTTCGCCATACTACAGTAATGGGTGAAGCTTTTAATATGAAAATTTAGATTAATCTTATTTATATTACAATACATAAATTATAATCTAATGAGTAATATTTAATTTAAATCTGGATTAATTTTTGACAAACTTGGTTACCGTCTATATGACTGGTTTTATTTATTTTGCATAATTGATTACCTAACTGGACTTATCATAGACAAAAGCTATCACCGCCTTTATGGCTGGTTTAAAATATTTTGGCATAATTAATTCCTGAAATAAATTAATTGGGTAATAATGACAATTTATATATTATAAAAAAAGTAAGATTTCTAAATTTGAAATATTAAAAGTGGATCGCATGGCCCCAATATTTTATTTTATTGTTGCAGTTTAATTTAATTTTTTCAATCTCTTCAAACAAATCAATCTTTTCATTTTTACTCGAATTATTATTTTAATTTACTAAATCAACTCTTTGTGGATCAATCCCGGACATACCAGGTTATTTTATTACTTCGACACTCTTATACTTGGGAGTAAAGAACCACTTTGTGAGTGTGTCAAGTTTTTGGCGCCGTTGCCGGGGAATAAAATTAGTAAATATAATACTAATTTTTCTTTCTTTTTATTTATTTTCTTTCACTTGTCTTTTGTATTTTTTGTTTTTTTTTTTATTTTCTACATCTCATTTTCTTTCTTCTTTACATTTGTGTAGATCTAAAATGCCCTGATTGATCCTAAATGAATCATGAACTCGGACATCCTACATACAAACAAACCATGTACTTAATTTTTCAATTTTACTAGAGACAGAAAAATCAATGAAAATGGAGCTGGCATTTTACCAAAGAATTTCTTGAATCATCCAAATCTAGAGATTCTTACATAATATTTTTTTGTGAGAACCTAATTTCAGATATTGAAATAGCTGAACGAGAAATTCAATTGAGATCTGAATTGACAAGAATCAGAGGAAATTTTTAGATCTAAATCATTGCATTTGTATTTTCTTTATTTGTTTTTCTTTTCTCTTTTTGTCAATTTTATTTTTATTTTTATTTTCTCCCACTTGTTTATTATTTTTTTTAAGTTTTGCATTTTTATTTTTAAATTTTAGCATATAGTCTGCATTTAGATTGCATGAAACACTGGTTTCGATCATCTAGAGGTAGATTAAATAGAGAGTCTCCATCACCTTCATCGTCAGTCAAAATGGCCGATAACCAAAATGAAAATTCAGCAGTCCGAGTTGAAAATCCAGTTGATCAGAAAGAAAACGAGTCTCAGCATGACGATTTTAATCATCCTATGACACTTAGACACATCATAAATATCGCTAGAACATGATCACCATCTTGCATTGTTTTTCCCCCAGATACAACACTTTCAATTTTAAGCCAGGTGTCATCCAATATTTACCCACATTCCACGGTCTAGAATTAGAAAATCTTTATTGTAGGAGCGAAGCGGGGTTTACCGCTATGCCTATGATGCTCGGCGACCACGACACTATTGGGCTCGCAGCCCGTAGAGAGTACGGAGTAGCCTGCGAGGGACTAAACCGGAGAATAAAGGAGTCGCCACCCAGTGTGAACTGGGAAAAGATTTAAGGCCGCACTCACCCCTCGCTAGGGAAGACCTCAAACTGTTGGGTTCGGAATGGTCTATTACTTATGCCAGTATAATGGACGAGTTCACACAATGGTATAGCCAAGTCTTATGCAATTCATGCCAGATAATTCAAATAAACACCAAATTTGCACAACCATAAACATTAATATAAATAAAGTAAATAAAATTAAAAAAATATAAGGTACGATAACAAGAATAATAATATTTCCCGAGTGGTACGTGGAGTTGTATCCCAAGTACAAACCGCACTACCGTCCATTCGGATTCGGCTACGGACTTTATGTCCGGGTTTTCATCCGATATACCATAAAGGATAATAACACACATAGACATTAATGCAATGTAAATAATAAAATGATAAATTTAAGCATATGCAGATAATGAACAAATAAAATAATGGCGAAATAAAAAGATAAATACCAAACTAATTGCGTAATATTAAAATAATGATGAATAAATAAATAATAAACAAAAAAATAGCGGAACGTCAAAGAAAGATGTGACCAGATATTTGGCTGTCTTTAATGTAGGACTTTGCATACCCGGCTGAACGTGTTTCACGTCCAGCCAGGCATGTTGTGTCCGGAACTACAAAATAAATATAGTAAAGGGTGTCATTGGGTCTTACCTTTTAAGTTGCTTTCTCGGAAGTGTGTTTGGCCGTCGCCAGAATGATTGAAGCTTTGTTGATTTTCTGGTTTGCTGATTCACTGTTTCTGCTCACTTTTCGCTGTTTTTGCTCGCTATTTTGCTGTTTTATGGCTGCTACTTTTGCTGTTTTGGGCTGCTGTTTTTGGTACTTGGCTGCTGGTTTGGGGGTATTTTCCGGTGATTGGGGCTGTTGCTTTGGGACTGATTTTTGGTGACATAAGTTGTTGTGTTTGTTGTATTTTTTGGTGATGAGCTGCAGATTTTAGGGGCTGATTTTCGGCGATATAAGCTGCTGTGTTTGTGGCTTTGTTATTGTCGGTTGAAGGGTTATTTGGTTGCTTTGGTGTTGTCGGTTGAAGGGTTATTTTGCTGCTTTGGTGTTATCGGTTTGCTGGTTATTTTTGTTGTTTTGGTGTTGTCGGTTTGTTGGTTATTTTTATTGCTTTGGTGTTGTTGATTTGCTGGTTGAAGGGTTTATTTGCTTATATGTGTTTTCCATGTGTGTCTATGTTTGTTTGGCTTTTGTTTAGTAGGTGGTGGTTGTTGTTTAGTGTTTGTTTTGGTCGTTCAAGAAGAACAAGGAGAAGAGGTTCCAAGGTTTATTTTCTCTGATTGCCGTGTGTAGGGTTTGGTCAAGCCTCATTTTTATAATGATAAGGGATCTCCAAATCATGGAAATAAATCAACCAAATTTGGGAGATATATTCTCAATTTATTTAGGGAACATAATCTCATAATTTTGGTGAGGATGAGATTCACACTCTTGTTAAATTGGAAGGTGATTTGAGGGGATTTTATCATGTGTTTTGCATGGGTTTTCAAATCTTTGTTAAATTGGAAAGTGATTTAAGGGAATTTAGCATGTTTTTTGCATGGGATTTTAGCTATTTGGGAAGGCTTGGGCGTGTAGATGGGCTTGCAGGGTAATGGGTGCGTATGGCATGGGTTTCATGGGCTTTCATGGGTTGTGTGGATGGGCCAAAGTTGAAGGGTGTAAGGGCGTGTTTGAGGCTAAGGTTTGAAGCATAAACTGACTGAGCGAATCTAGGGTTGGCTAGTGAGTCTGAATCCAATGAGGTGATGGTTTTGGAGATTTTTTTTCCTTCCGGCATTCGTTTCCCGCAACTTCCACAACTTTTCAAGTAGTGCCTCCATACGAAGCTCGTCATCGGGCTTATGTAAAAATGTAGTGTCTACACTTAAGGGCATTTGAAGAGGTATATAATACATGCACATACCAAAATTGCAGCATGAATATAATTCGATTAAAATTTTTTCCATTTTCTTTAAAAGATAAAGCTAAAATTTGACTGCAGAACCTTAGGTCATGATCCATCCGAACATGAGATGATTTGCAAGAACATTATCAAAAAATAAAAATTTCCCCTCTCACAAGACAAACTCCTTTAAGAGGAGAATCACAACTTTCACACAAGAGTCAGGGGAAACATTTTGCCAATGTTGGGAGAGGTTTAAAGAGATGTTGAATGTTTATCCACATCACAGGTTTGAAATATTGAGGCTGGTCGCCTACTTTTACGAGGTTTAACACCCCAAGGTAGACAAGTAGTGGAAATGATGTGTAATGTTGGGTTTAGAGACAAAAATCCCGAAGATGCACTAGATTACCTAGAACACATAGCAGATAATGCACAACAATGGGACACAATTGGTACTTATGAGTCGTCTGTAAAACCACAACCATCTGGTAGAGATATGTTTAACCTTATGGAAGACCATGACCTTTCTGCTAAGTATGCATCTCTAACTAAAAAAGTCGAGGCATTAGAAATGAGGAAGAATGATTATGTCAAGTCAGTTCAAGAAGTCATGTGTCATATCTGTAATTCAAATGAACATGTCACACAAGTTCGCCTAACCTTGCCAGCCGTGCTTGAATGTCTTCATGACTAAGTCAGTTCCATAAACATCTTCAAGAGACCAAATCTAAACCCATAGTCCCAAACCTATAATTTTGGTTGGAGAAACCATCCAAACTTCAATTAGAGGAATGATAACCAAGCACAACCATCGCAACAACCTCCCTAGGTACACCAGAATTTCCAAAACTCCCAAAATTATGCACCATATGTCCCACTGCATAGGAAAACTCTTAAGGATAACTTGCATGCATTCATTGAGAAACGGGAAGCCATCAATAACTAAAATATGAAAACTTTGATTAATCTGAAAGATACTTTCTCTAAAATCACATATGTTTTTACCATTAAAAATAAAGGAAAGTTTCATGCACAACCACAACCAAACTCCAAGAGTAATCAGAACCCTCACAATGGTAGTTATGGTACCCAATACATAGACCAAGTTAAATATGTTATTACTCTTCGCAGTGGTAAAGTCATCCACATACCTATTCTTGAACCTTGCGAAGTTGAAAGTAAATCAGATTCAGAGGGTAAGGAATGGGTTGATGGAGATTCAGAGGGTAAGAAAGGGGTTGATGGACCATTACCTATCGTTGATGATAAAAAAATTTCTCATTCACCTTCATTTCCTCAAGCATTAAAAATAAAGAAATTGAACCATTCCCTAGAAATTTATGAAATATTCAAACAGATACCATCTTATGCCAAATTTCTCAAAGACATGTGCACGGTTAAAATAAAACATCAGGTAAGAAATAAAGCTTTTCTAGCAATCGGGAAGGTAAGTTATTAAATGTATTGGGAGAACATAAACTAAAAATTGGATGGACTTTAAAAGACATAAAATGCATTAATCCATTGATATGTACACACAAAATACATTTAGAAGATAATTCTATGACATATCGTGAACCCCAATGAAGATTAAACCCTCACATGAAAGAAGTGGTAAAAATTGAAGTCCTTAAACTTCTTGATATAGGCATTATCTACCCTATCACCGATAGTAAGTGGGTAACTCCTACACAAATTATGCCCAAAAAAACCTGGAATAACTGTCATAAAAAATGATAAGGGAAAATCAATTTCAAATCGAATCCAATCTAGTAGGCGTATGTGCATTGACTATAGAAAACTAAATGACGCCACTAGAAAATATCATTTTCCTTTACCATTTCTTGACCAAATTGTAGAAAGAGTAGCATATCATCCATATTATTGCTTTCTTGATGATTACTCAGGTTATTATCAGTTCTTATTGTATTATAAGACCAGGAAAATACCACATTCACATGTCCCTTTGGAAAATTTGCATTTAGGAAAATGCCTTTTGGACTTTGTAATGCACCAGTAACATTTCAACGATGTATGTTAAGCATATTTAGTGACATGGTTTAACATTGTTTAGAGATCTTTATGGATGATATAACTGTTTTTGGGAACTCTTTTGATAATTGCTTGAATAATTTGGAAAATATTTTGAAAAGATGTGAATAGAAAAAAAACTTGTTTTAAATGGGAAAAAATATCATTTTATGACTAATTCATGAATTGTTTTGGGTCACATTATGTCATCTAAAGGTATTGAGGTTGACAAGGCAAAAAAAGAGGTAATCTCTAAATTGCCACCACTAAAAAAAGTCAGGGAAATCCGTTCTTTCTTAAGACATGTAGGATTTTATAGGAGGTTCATTAAAAACTTTAATATCATATCCAGACCATTGTGTAACATCTTATTAAAAGATGCAACATTTGAACGGAGAGAAGAATGTCAAAAATCTTTTGAAAAGATTATCAGTCTCTTAACTTCTACTCCTATCATGCAATCTTTTGATTGGTCTTTGCCTTTTGAACTAATGTGTGATGTCAGTGATTATGCAGTTGACGCAGTATTAGGACAGAGAAAGGAATGTAAGCCGTATGTAATTTATTACGCAAGTAGAACTTTAAATAGTGCATAAATAAATTACACTACCACGGAAAAAGAACTTCATGTTGTAATATTTGCATTGAATAAATTTCGATCATATTTAATTGGTTCATCAACCATTGTTTATTCTGACCATGCTGCAGTTAGATATTTGATATCTAAACAGAATGCAAAGCCAAAATTACTATGATGGATTTTATTGCTGAAATAATTCAATCTCACGATTAAGGACAAGAAAAGAGCATAAAATGTAGTTGCAGATCATTTATCGAGACTCACAAATGAGTTATCAATTGACACAACTCCTATCAATGACTCTTTTCCTGATATTTTTTATTTTCTGTAAATATAATGCATTGTTATGCTAATATTGTTAATTTTCTTGCAACAGGAAAAATACCTCCAGACTGGAGCCATCAAGACAAGAAAGAATTTTTGACCGAAGTCAAAAGATTCTATTGGGAAGATCCATTTATGTTCAAATATTGTCTTAATCAGATTTTTCGACGATGCATATTGGACAATGAGATAAGTGGTATTATTCAGTTTTGTCATTCAGAAGTATGCGGAGGTCATTTCTCGTTTAAGAAAACCACCGTAAAAATTGTGCAGTGTGAATTTTACCGACCTACCTTATTGAAAGATACACATACTTTCTGTAAAACTTGTGAAAATTGTCAAAAGTTGGAATTCATTTCAAAAAGAAACATGATGTCTTTAAATTGTATCTTTGTCATCGAAATCTTTGATTGTTGGGGAATATATTTCATGGGTCCATTTCCATCATCTTTTGGATTTTTATATATCTTAGTTGCAGTTGATTATGTCTCAAAATGGGTTGAGATTCCTTGTTAAAACAATGATCACAAAATTATATTTAAATTTTTAAGAGAAAATATTTTAAGTCAATTTGGAATCCCTCGGGCCATTATAAGTGATGGAGGTAAACACTTTTGTAATAGACATTTTGAGTTGTTAATGAAAAAGTATGGAGTTACACATAAAATTTCCACCTCCTATCACCATTAAACAAATGGTCAAGTTGAACTAGCAAATAACGAAATCAAACAAATTTCGGAAAAAAATGTTAACTCAAAGGCCAAAGATTGATTTCTTCGACTGACTGATGCACTTTGGGCATACTGAATATCTTTCAAAACATCTTTGGGATTGTCTCTCTATCGTCCAGTTTATGAAAAACCTTGTCATTTGCATATAGAAATTGAGCATAAGGCATATTAGGTTATTAAAGCATTCAATTCAAACATTGAAAATGCCAATCATGAAAGGAAACTGCAATTAAATGAACTTGAAGAGTTGAGGAATGATTCATATGAAAATGCGAAAATTCTTAAAGCGAAAACTAAAGCCTTTCATGATAGTCGAATTTCACGGAAAATATTTGAAATTGGTCAAAAAGTTTTTCTTTATAATTCTCGTTTTCATTTATTTCTTAGAAAGTTGAAATCCAAATGGAGTGGCCCATTTATTGTGAAGCGCGTTTACCCATATGGAGCTATTGACATTGAGAATTCTAGGGATGGTGATGTATTTAAAGTGAATGAACAATGTCTGAACCCATTTTTGGAGTGTTCAAATTTTCAAGAATCTTTTTTCATTTCAATCCCAGTGTACTGTGATTGATGTATTTTCTTTTCTTTTATTTTGTATTTGTGTAATTTTCATTTTTTCTTGAGTTTTTACAGCATTTTTTCTTTTCTCTTTTTGTCATAATCTTGCACTCCGGTTAAACAGCGGATAACAGTACTCCATGACTTTAAGTCGATTTTTTTCAATTTCCTAAAATTATTGATACCCTGCAATCAAGGCATGGAATACACTCTTGCAAAACTGTACAATCATTTTCCTTCTCTCCCCCAAAATGCTATGATGAAAATTTACAAAGCACACACCGAAAGAATAAGGCTTCTTATGATCCATGGTATTCCTAATGATATTCGTTGGGTAATTGAAGCAAGAGTTCGCTTGACAGTTGAGTCATCTGACTCTTTCATTTATTACATGTCTAGTTTAGGGAAAAACATATATGCTAAGAAACGAAAAGCTAAACAATTAGGTGTTTGTTATAAATGTTCATGCTGGACATGTAACACTCGTTGTCTTTCTTTGGGAATGGTGTCTGACAATCGCAAAGATAAAATTCAATTCATTAGAGATAGTTTGAGTAATGAGTCTTTATATGATATATCATTGACTCTTTAGACGCATCCTAGTGGACATGTTCATCGAGTAATACGTAATTTTCATACACAATTTCAAAAAGAAAGACAACAATACAGTCTCGAGAATTTGACTTTAAAAGACCATGTTTGTCAATTTATAAGAAAATTGGATGAGAAGCATATCTCCGACCCATAGAGGGCGTTCAAGCCGTTACTAGACGTAAAACCAGCGGAAGATGAGAGCCACAATCACAACTACTAGTACATATTGTCTCAATTTATTGCTTTGATTTCCTTTACTTTAAATTACTATTTTGATTTATTTTAATTTACTGTTTTGATTTTCTTTATTTTTCTTACCGATAATATCTAAACTTTTGACTTTTACGATCTATTTTACTGTTCATCTGACAATTTTCCTTTGCACGTACTAGTGCTTTTATTACTCATCTTTTTTCAGGATCCATAAATACAACTCGTCATTTCTCTCTTCAACACATCCAGATAAGAGAGAGAACAAAAATGAAGACAACTTCAAGAAGACGAGTCACTAATATCTGCGTGTTTTGTGGAACTAGCAATGGAACTAAACTAGAATTTGTTGAGGCTGCAAAAGAATTGGGTAAAGTTATGGCCAAAAGAAATATGCACTTAGTATATGGCGGTGGCAATCTTGGATTGATGAAATGTGTTTCAAAGACCGTACAAGAAAGTGGCAGTCAAGTTTTATGGATCATTCCAAAACCTTTGGCATACAGAAACCTCATCGGAAAATCAAATAGAGAAGAATGTATTGTCTCGTATATGTTTGAATAGGGGTGTTTGCGGTACGTTTTGGGTCGGTTTTTTCATTTTACACTTCAAACCGCGCGGGTTGGCTGTTTGGGAAATTATAATCGAAACCGTAAATTTGATAAGGAAAACTGTGACAGTTCATGTCGGCGGTTCAGTGATTTGGGAGGTTCGAGTCAACAGTTTGGATTAGAAATTTTTTAAAGAAAATTTTGTGTATTTTCACATAATAATTGAAGAGAAAAAAAATACATAATTTTTATTTTTATATTGCATATTGTAATATGATCATTAAATATCTTAAATTTCATGGTTAAAGAAGAAGAAAAATACAAAATAATGTCTAATTTGAACGTGGGTCGGCGGTTTATGTGATTTGGGTCGCGGTTCGGGTCAAAATTTACGTTTTAGGCGGTTCGAGTCGCGAGTCAAAATCACGCACGACCCAAAATTCGCGGTTCGGTTTAGGTTGACCCGAAATCATTTTAAATATTTTTCCAAACTGCACGGTTCGGTTCGGGTTGGTGTGGCTCGGGTCGAGTTGTGGTTTGAACCGAAACCGTGAACACCCCTTTGTCTGAAAGACTTACTGAAATGATTAATCATGCTGGCGATTTTATTGCTTTACCAGGTGGGCTGGACACACTGGAAGAAATATTAACAATGGAATCATGGGCGAACTTGAACATTCACCAAAAACCCATTGGATTATTTAATGTTGATAATTTTTTCGATTTTCTTTTAGTATTCCTTGTGGATGCCAAAAGACTTGGATTCATTTCGAAACAGGTAAAAGATGTCGTCCTAACGGTAAAAAAACTGATGAATTAATTAATCAACTCTTAACTTATGAACCAAAAATTGACCACATTCTTTCCAAATTGAATTGGTCTGATAATGATCGTGGCAAGAAACGTAGAGTGGACTTTGATATTTATCAGTAATTTTTCTTTTAAATAGTCGTAGATTCAATTGTCAATTCCACACTAATCAGGTGATATATTCTAAACTTTATTTCTTCTTATTCAGAAATTGGGGATAATTTCTCAATTTGATTGGGGGCAATGGATGGTTGACTAGATAATTTTTTTTCTTATGTTTCATTGTTATGTTATTCTTTAAAAAAAATTATATTATTTTTGCTTTGTTGTTATTTTGTATGTAAAAAATGTATATAGTTTTGATTTTCTTGTGTTTTCAAAAAAAAAACTACACACAAACTAATAACAAATTTTTAATTAATCAAGTGGAATTGTTGTTCGGAGACGGCAGTGTAAGGAGTTTTCACTCCTGAGACGTATCTCAATTTAATTCGTAACAAGTTATTTTTGTTTCTTTCCTTTTGAATCATTAAAATTTATGAATTCTCCATAAAAATGATTAAATTTGATCTTCATATGCTCATTAGACAATTATCATCAACATACACTGTAACATATGAATAAGAGTTGTAAGTGAAAATTTCGTAATATTCAGTTCTCTAGTTTTTTGGAGGTAACACCTAAAGACAATATAATTTGTGTTTTTATTCAAAAAACTAACTATGTTTTTATTTAGTAATCGGACATCTTGTCTCATCAAGCAATGATTATTCACGTAAAATGGTAGAGCTTGAATTAATTACAAAATGATAATAATTAAGTTTTTACTTAGCAACCAGACATCTTGCATTAGTAAACAGTAATTGTTCACGTAAAACGGTAGAGATTGAGTTTGTAAAAAAAATGTTTTTAAATAAGTTCAATTTTGTAACCTCTTTAACTCGAACAATTAAGTCTATAGGGTGTTTTAACACTTAGTGCCATAAGGCCAACTGTTCTGGGAGTCACTGGCCCAAAGCTCGTTACATGGATTAAAGAGAAAGCTTAAGGAAATCAGACAATTCTTCTTTTTAATATCTTATATCCGAGCAATTAAGTCTGCATGAGTATCTTAACACCTAGTGCCCTAAAGCTAATAGGTTTGGGAGTCACTGGCCCAAAGCTCGTTACAAGGATTGAAGATGTATTTTCATTTTTATTTTAAGAAAAAAAAACTATTTTTGTATATAAATAAATTACAATTGCCAAAAGGTGTGGATTCTGATATAACTTTAGGATAAAAATGTTATATTCTTTTCAGTTAGACCTGTGAATATTGTGGGCACAATGAATTGATTGATACTTTGTTTTATGTGTGTATGGAAGAATGGTAAAAAGTACAGAAGAATTTATTTATTTGATTATTTAGAAAAAAAGAAAACAATTATTAACTTTGATAAGAATTTTTCTTTCAAGTTTTCGCTTAAAATTACTAGGGACTTGTAATAAGCTGGTTGAGGATGTGATGAGCATTAAAAAGTGTACTTTTAATAAAAGAGAAACTAATTATGTTACACTTATAGTTTCATTAATCCCCTTAATTTAGCACATTTGTTAAATAATAATTATATTTATTTTTATTATGATTTTTATTTCTCATGTAGGTGAAATAATATTTTGGACGCATAATTAGAAAAATGAACTTGACATTTGGATTTTAGAGGCCAGAAACTTAAAAGGGCATCCTAACAGTGTACAATTTCGGAAATACCAACCTTGTATATTTTTCGTATTTTGGCCATAACTTTTTACTATGATATCGGATTGAAGTCATGTCAGTTTCAGATGAAAGAATACTCAAATATCTACAATTTTGATGTTTATAAGATTTTATATTTCTGAAGTTTTCAAGGTCGAAATTGATAAAATATCCAAAATGTCTTATATGTAATTATTAAAGTTTAAAAAAAAGTGAAATGATGTTGACAATCTAAGCATATTTGGTGGAATCAAATACAATTGCAATTGATTGCAATGTATCAAGAGCAAGAGGTGCAGACACCTCTATAAATAGAGGTGCTCTACACTTTAATTTCCTAATTCTGAATTTCATAATTTTCTCTGAAAATTTGTGGATTTCTGGTTCTTGTATGTTTTATTTTTGTAAGTTTTTTTGTAATTTATTTTTCTTTCAGTAATAAAATTATGAGTCTTTTTATTCAAATTATGAGTAGCTAATTCCGCCTTGCTGGGGTAATGTGTGAAGCTTTTAATATGATAATTTAGATTAATCTTATTTATATTATAATATATAGATTATAATCTAATGATTAATATTGACGGCTGATTTTCATTCCAGGGGTAAATGGGTAAACTTACTCCTCGAACAATCCTCCATCAACTGTAAATTTGTTTGATTTGGGGACCAAATGCAAACTTAGCAAAAGATGAGAAAACATACAGACAAAACAGAGAGTTTAACGTGGTTCGGCGGAATGGATCCAACATACATCCACGGGCAAAAGGGAAAAGAAAGCTTTTATTACATGGTCGGGTTTGACCGACCTACACTAACTCTCGATTACACGTCTGACTGACCTCTCACTAGCTCTTACTCACAATAAGCTTTTGCTCTCTTTTTACAAGTTATCATGAAATAGAATTAGCTAACCCCCTACAATGCATTCTCATCCACTTTATATACTATGGAAAATTCTACTGTTACGTTATCCTCATGATGTCGGTCACGTAAACCTGCCTCCACCGCGCAGGCTCTATTCCCCAACCACTCTGCAAACAGTAGCTCTGCCATCTGACACCTCATTAAACCATGCCTTTTTGTGTTGGACAATTATGACCCATATCATCACTATTTGTAAAAGACATGGTGTTCTTTGTACAAATTAACTATGTGACAAAGGAAATTGCTCTTTTATCATTTTTTAATTGGATTACTTGGATATATAAATGATAAAAGTCAATATGATTAGTACCAGATTAATAAGAAATGAGACAATATTAATCCATGAAAGGTTTAATCATTTAATATCCATAGTCGTAGTATTATCGAGACTGGACATCGATAATGCGGAATAGGCTAGTATTACACTTGTGCGCGTTATGGAAGCTTAACAGCATAGTTCTCATATATTTAAGTATTTGATACTTATGCACGTGTGATAGGAGGTTCTGTTAGCCGTTGGAACGGGAACAGCTTCGCTCTGGATAGACCTCTCGGAGTCCCATTGGTAGTATGACTATATGTTTATGGGAATCCGAATCAGGGTAGGTGTTTGAGGTCTTAACCTGAGACTTGCATCGCTAATACTTGCGACAATCAGTACGTTTTGGTTTTGGTCGTTCGGAGCTTTAAAAGGTTCTGTGTTTGCCTCTTCTGGGTAATATTTACCTAAATTGATTGTTTGGTTGTGCCAGTATGATGATGAATTGGATTTGTGCATCTTTGGATTTGAGATAAATTGATAAGATAAAAAAACCCCAATTCCTATATCATGACCGAAAACTACCCCTAGTATGTTCATGGTGATTTTTTGAATTTGACAATTGGATATGTTAATTAGCATGAAAATGAATTTTAATTATTGATTTAATTAGATTGAAATCAAAATTGGATGTTAATTTCATGTATTGCCGTGAACTTGAAAATGAGTTGGTTTTGCTTCAATTTGTGTTGGACATGAATTGGATAATTAAGCATGATTAATTAGATTAATTGGTGTTTTGGAAATATTGGATTAATTAATTAATTGTGTTAATTACACTTTAATAAAAATTAATGTGATATTTAGAATATTATGTTAATACATATTAGTCTTTAAATTTAGAATTTATTAAATTGGATTAATTTGTTGTATTTGGGCTTAATGGGCTTGGTTGGGCCAAATTTGGTTTTAGTCAAATGGGTTGGATCCAATTGGGCCTAAAACTATTTCCATAAAGTCCAAATATGATTATTGGGCCTTTAAAAATTTAATTGGGCCTGATGGACCAAATTTGGCATTGGGTGATTCCTATTTGGGCCTTGACAATTTGGGTTTGATCCATATTGGCCAAACCTCATGCTTAAAGAATCAATTGAAAGCTCATTGGACTTTAATTGAATAGTATTGGATACTAATTGGGTCTTTGAGACCCATTAAGATTGGATTTGGAATCCAAGTCTAAAATGCACTATTAAAAGGTGTAATTATTTAATTTGGAATTAAATATGAATTAGTATTGGATACAATTTAAATTGGATTTAAAATCATAGTTCGATATAATTCAATAATATGTATTTTGAGTATTTATTCTTAAACAAGTTGTAGTTGCGCAAATCAAATCGTTGTATGAACATTGGATGGTCATTAATTCAAAGAATAATTAATTGGATTATATTGATTGAATAACATACTTTGTGTGAATACTTGGATGTATTTGTATGAATAATGTATATCATATGGATATTAGAAGGGTGTGGACAATTTTGGAAATTGTTGTAATAAATTTAGAATTTATTAAATGGGACCTGCGTGTCCAGCCTATTATCTCTTTACTCTTTGTATTTCTCTTCTCACCAATTCCCCTCAATGTTAATGAGGTTTCTTTAATGTATTATGTAATTTGATAGAAGTATGAATAGTGCTAGCGGGAGATAGGAAAGTGAGAGATTTGTTCTAGGAACAAATTGTTATATATCAATCCGCATATCATTATTAATTTTAATCGCGCCTTATTATGCTTTTAGGATGCATGTTTAAGGGTGTATGATTAGACCTAATCAAAGATAATAAATTGGTTGACAATTTACGCGAAAAACCCTCATTAAATATTAAGCGTTTTCCTTCCATTGAGTGGTTCTTTCTCAAGATCCAAGATTGGCATTGGTTTGTTGGCCAAAGTCAAGATCATTGTCCATCGCGGATGTGTTTGAACCACGAAATCTTTGTTACATATCGCATGTCTTGGGCAGTTGTGATTTGTTGGCCAAATTCAATGTCACTTCAGTACATCGACGTGGATTATGAAGCTTTCCCACTGTCAATGGGTCACGCTTAACTGAAATCATTAAGCTTGTTGAGACAAAGCCAAGGCTTAGTTGATTCAGAGGAAAAGGATAGGAAATATATATTGGATATATATCTCGGACTTGGATGTCCACATACCAGATCTAGGAATTGGATGTGATCCAATTGATCTTAGAGATCTACCTAGTTAAGTTTCATACAGCTTGTTGGCCAAAGTCAAGGTTTTGTGTTATTTAACGGGATCCTAGCCCACTAGGAAACTAGGTTTCCCAAGTACTCCACAGAGGGTTAGAGGCTCGCCGAAAAATAGTGGAAGGCCAGTATTAAATTTGCAATTTCGTTTAATACTTGCTTACACACGCTCTTTTATTTTATTTATCGTCGTTATAAATATATATTAGTTGGACTAATATTGAATATTGTTTTATTTGAACAGTTAGACTGTACAAAACACTACTCCACTTGTAGTTGGTTATATAGTTGGACTATAGTAACCATTACATTTTGAGTGTATACGATATCATTGAATGAATAGTTGGACTATTGCAATCGAGATGGCTGTAAAGATTAACGTTAAAGACATCGTCATGGGTGAGAATGACTTTAACGGCTCCAATTTTTCAGATTGGGAGATTAATCTCAGGATAGTCCTGGGAGCCAACAAATTACTCTATGTCATAAAGAAACCTCTCGGGCCTGAGCCCGAAGTTGAGCAAATAGTAGAGCATGAGCTTTGGAAGACTCATCGTGATGATAACTTTAGTGCTCAATCTGTCATCCTTACCGCAATGACTCATCAATTTCGTCGTCAGAACAAAGGATTGGATTCTTATAGTATGATATTGAAATTGAAGGATCTTCACAAATCTAATCTTAGATCTCAGAAGCATGAATTGCACAACAAGCTCTTTCACTCGTGTATATCAGAGGGTACGTCTGTCGAGCACTATGTGTCACAGATGATTACTGACATCGAATAACTAGGTCAGCTGGGCATAACTTTCGAAGCCGAGACTTCTATAGATTTGATCTTACAGTCTTTGCCTGAATATTACGGCGAGTTCATCATAAACAACAACATGATGAACCAAGAGAAGACTCTTGGAGAGTTGATGGCTATGCTCAATGAGGCAGAGCCAGAGCTTCTAAAGGGCAAGAAGCGCGAGGCGCACCTTACTTCGACATCCCAGATGGCTAAGGCTTGGCCGAAGGCTTCTGGGGGTGTGAAGAAAATGAAGAAAAATGGCAATGCTAAATCATCACAGTCTTCTATGAAGACTAAGGACATATCCAAATACTTCTGCCTATATTGTGGCAAACGGGGTCACTGGAAGCGTGACTGCCGTGAGTATAAAGCAGAGTTGGAGGAAGTGAAGACATGCAAGGCTCCGGCTTCAGATATGTTTGTTATAAACATGTCCACTAATGGTTTTAAAAATTGGATTTTTGATTCTGGATGTGGCACTCACATATGTACTGGTGTGTATGATCTGTTGATTAGCAGGATACTGGCTTCAAGCGAGATCGACCTACGAGTCAGAAACGGGACGAGAGTCGCTGTTTTGGCCGTTGGGACCTATGTTTTGTATCTGCCCTTTGTTGGACAATTATGACCCATAGCATCACTATTTGTACAGAACATTGTGTTGTTATACAAATTAACTATGTGACAAAGGAAATTACTCTTTTATCATTTGTAATTGGATTACCGGGATACATAAATGATAAAATTCCATATGATTAGTTCCGGATTGATAAGATATGAGACAGTATCAATCCATGAAGGTTTAATCATTAAAACATCCCTAGTCGTAGTATTATTGAGATTGGACATCGATTATGCGGAATAGACTAGTATTGCACTTGTGCGTGTTATGGGAGCATAACGACATAGTTCTCATATATTTAAGTATTGGATACTTATGCAAGTGTAATAGGAGGTTGTGTTTATCGATGGTATGGAAACAGCTTCGCTCTGGATAGACCCCTCGGAATTCCATTGGTAGTATGACTATGTGTCTATGGAAGTCCGAATCAGGGTAGGTGTATTTGGTCTTAACCTGAGACTTGCACCGCTAATACTTGCGACAATCAATATACTTTGGTTTTGGTCATCCAGGGCTTTAACAGGTTCTGTGTACGCCTCTTCTGGGTATATTGAGAATCATAGTGTATTGGGTGTGATGTCAAGATGGATGTATCACTTCAGTCATATGGAGATGAT
The DNA here is from genome assembly GCA_019454045.1 of Zanthoxylum bungeanum. NCBI lineage: Eukaryota > Viridiplantae > Streptophyta > Magnoliopsida > Sapindales > Rutaceae > Zanthoxylum > Zanthoxylum bungeanum. The sequence goes on from SKCR01023682.1 coordinate 68,722, forward strand.
GGTCACATAGGATACGGAACTGGTGCTCTTATATGCTGCAGCTATCGGGATAATATGACTAGGTCATGTTTATCCGATTATAGAGACTAGTTACCAGAGATCCGATATGTGCTTCGTACGGGGCAGACACAATTCCAGCCCCAGGCCTTGCATGCGACATCCGATACTGGATCGCAATACGCAATACGCAATACTACGTATACTACGTCTGATATAGATTACATATTCCTTTAAGAATATTTCTGGAGAATTGGGTAGGCACGGTGCTTTGCTAGAAGCCAACCATGTCTTGTAAATCGGTAAAAACGTAGTACTAGGTACATACATGTTCGGATAGTCCGACGACCGGATTTACTGCCAACATTTCTGGGGATCTCATGGGTCGCTTCCCGAAGATTCACTGATGACGTATGACTCGCACATAATTAATTTTGGATTAATTATAAGAGAGAAAATTAATCTAGGATTAATTGCGGAGATATTTTATCTGGGATAAAATACTATTTAAAGAGAGAGAACGATTAATTTGGAATTAATCGATAAAATAATATATTCGATATATTAAACGAAATTAGATTTCGACGAGGAATTAAAATTAGATTTTAATTCTGGCGAACGAGTTAATTTAGAATTAATTCGCTAGCGATGTGAATAGTAATTTTGCTAGGCAAAATTATTTGATTTAATTACGTCGCAACGGAAAATTCGTTAATTCGAAATTAGCGAACCCGAGCCCGGGAGTGTTTGCGGGCCCACTCGCATTTTGAATTTAAGTGCGGCCCACAAGTCACATCACGCGTCACATCACCTGCCACTTTAGAGATGGATGTCAAGTCACATTTTGGTGATTGACAACCAGTCACTATTCATGATGTTGGTGGTTGTGGGCAATAAATGCCATTTTGCCTCTAAAATTGATTTTGCTTTTTTGAAAAGCTTTATCAATTTTTGGTAACACTTTTTGGCATTAGGTTTTAGAAACCAAATTACAACTCTCTCTCTCATTCCTCTCATTGGCCGAAAATTGGCCTCACTTTCTCTCCCAAAATCGTGAGCCTAGGGCTCATTTTCTTCATGATTTTGTTACAAAATCTCAAGAGCTAGCACTCAAAGGGGTCTTACAAAGGTGATAGGGAAACTCATTCATGAGCATGGAATCCACACAAGAAGCTTGGAGCTTGGAGCACACAAAGAGGGGTTGACCGAAACACAAGGAGCACAAAATGGGCATGGCCGAGAGCTTCATCCATGGAGCAAAAGTTTTGTGTTCTTCGCATCGCAAAGCCGATCAAAGTAAGTATTTCAGCAACTTTACTTTGTTATATTCGCACTTTTCATCGCTTAATATGATCTTGGTTTTACCTAGAAAACCTAACACCCTTGCGGCATGTAATTACATTAGGTGACAATTATTTTATACCTAGTTTGACTAAGGAACATCATCTCTGCATTTTGTTTAACTCGTTGCGGGTGTACCTTTGTATTCTGGAACACTAGGTGTTTTGTATATAAAGATAACATTTTGATATATACAGTAGATGTTAATAATAGTCTTTATATTTTGAATATAAATGAATCTCAAACATATAACATGACAAACAAAAGGCTCAAACTAAGTAATACAAATGAGACTTATCTATGGCATTATCGTCTGAGACGCATTAACAAGACTCGTATATCCACTCTTTGGAAGAATGGATACTTGGACGAATTTGATTCAAATTCAAATGACGTCTGTGAATCTTATTTATTAGGCAAAATGCCTAAAAGGTCGGAGAGAGTCAGAAAATAACCTTAGAGGTATGGGTTTCTGATCTCACCTCATGAAGATATTAATCTTATTGAGGATAATGAGCCGGCTATATATGAGGTAACGATACAAGGTATCGACTCCGTTATATGGCAAGGTGCCATGAAGTCCGAAATGGATTCCATGTTTACAACCAAGTTTGGACACTGGTTGATATACCAGAAGGCATTGTGCTTATTAGTAGCAAATGAGTCTTCATGGTGAAGACAGACATGGATGGCAACATACAAACATACAAATCTAGGCTTGTAGCGAAAGGGTATCGTCATCAACATGGTGTCGATTACGATGAAACCTTTTACCCGTTGCCATGATTAAATCCATTCGGATAATGCTTGTTATTGCTGCATATTTCGATTATGAAATATGGCAGATGGACATCAAAACTACTTTCCTTAACGGAAACCTTTTGAAGGATGTTCATATACAACACCCTGACGGTTTTTTCATGCCAAAACATGCAAACAAGGTTTCCAAGTTAAATCGATCCATTTATGGATTGAAGCAAGCATTGCGTTCTTGGAACCAACGTTTTGATGAGATCATAATGGTATATGGTTTTATTCAAAACGATGATGATTCTTGTGTATATAAGAAGGTTAGTGGGAGAGCACTGACAATGATTGTCCTATACGTTGATGATGTATTGCTTCTTAGCAATGACATTCCCATATTTAAATCAGTGAAAGTCTGGCTTTCATTAAAATTCTCCATGAGAAACTTGGGAGAGGCAACCTTTATTCTAGGAATAAGGATCTACTGGGATAGATCTAGAAGTTGTTGGCACTCTCCGAGAACTTGTACATTAAAACATGGCGTCTCTCTGTCTAAGGACATGTGTCCTAAAACTCAAGATGAGAGAGATTCAATGAGTCGGATCATGTTCGCTTCTGCAGTCGGATCGATCATGTATGCCATGATATGTATGCGACCTGGTGTCTCATATTCTTTGAGCATATGCAGTGACAATCAGGCTGATCCAGGTGATGGTCACTGGATGGATGTTAAGAACATCCTTAAGTATCTTAGACGAACTAAGGAGGCTTTCTTAATCTATGGAGATAGAGAACTTGAGGTGACAAGGTTCACCGATGTAGGTTTCCAAATCGATAAAGACGACTGTAAGTCGCAATAAGGGTACATATTTTGTTTGAACAACAGAACAGTGAGCTGGAAATCTTCCAAGAAAGATACTATTGCTGATTCAACAATAAAAGCATAATACATTGGTGCGGCTGAGGCAGCAAAAGAAGCATTTTGAATCTATAAAATTCCTAACTAGATTAGGAGTAGTTCTGTTAGCAGTTGAGCAGTGCTATAGCACAGGCTAAAGAATTACGGTCTCATCAATGATCCAAGTATGTAATTTGATGGTTTCATCGGATTCATAAGATCATACATCGTGGCAATGTAAAGATCGATAAGATCGTTTCAGATGATAACCTTGCATATCCGCTGGCGAAAGCGATAACTCAGCATAAGCATGAACGACCCGTACATAGTTCATGTGTTAGACACTTGAGTGATTGGCTATAGACAAAGTGGGAGATTATTGGATAATTATGACTCATAGCATCACTATTTGTAAAAGACATGGTGTTCTTTGTACAAATTAACTATGTGACAAAGGAAATTACTCTTTTATCATTTTGTAATTGTATTACTTGGATATATAAATGATAAAAGTCCATATGATTAGTACCAGATTAATAAGATATGAGACAATATTAATCCACGAAAGGTTTAATCATTAAATATCCATAGTCGTAGTATTATCGAGACTGGACATCGATAATGCGGAATAGGCTAGTATTACCCTTGTGCGCGTTATGGAAGCTTAACGACATAGTTCTCATATATTTAAGTATTGGATAATTATGCAAGTGTGATAAAAGGTTCTGTTAGCCATTGGAACAGGAACAACTTCGCTCTGGATAGACCTATCGGAGTCCCATTGGTAGTATGACTATATGTCTATGGGAATCCGAATCAGGGTAGGTGTATGTGATCTTAACCTGAGACTTGGATCGCTAATACTTGCGACAATCAGTACGTTCTGGTTTTGGTCATCCGAAGCTTTAACAGGTTATGTGTACGCCTCTTCTGGGTATACTGAGAATCGTAGTGTATTGGGTGTGATGTCAAGATGGAAGTATCACTTCAGTCATATGGAGATGATGATCACGCAGGGATACATAACTAGTACTCTTAAATGCTGCAGCTATCGGGATAGTATGACTATGTCATGATTATCCGATTACAAAGACTAGTTGTTAGTGATCCGATATATGCTTCGTACGGGACAGACACAATTCCAAGGCCTAGCATGTGACATCCGATATTGGATCGTAATACGCAATACATTGTATACTACACCTGATACAAATTATATATATTCCATGTTGAATATATTTATGGAGAATTGGGTAGGCACTGTGCTTTTCTAGAAGCCAACCATGTCTTGTAAATCGGTAAGAACGTGGTACGGGGTATGCACGTGTTGGATGGTCCGACAACCGTATTTACTGCCAACATATCCAGAGATCTCTTGGGTCGCTTCTCAAAGATTCACTGATGACATTTTAATCGAACAGAATTAATCTGAGATTAATTATTAGAGAGAAAATTAATATGGGATTAATTACGGCAAGAATTTATCTAGGATTAAATTCGTCTTGAAGAGAGACCGCGATTAATTTGGAATTAATCGGCAAAGTAAATTTAATAGTTAAATTGGATTTTACTATTTAATTTATTTATTTGGGCTAAATAATATATCGAATATATTAATTGAAATTGGATTTCAATACGGAATTAAAATTGGATTTTAATTCAAGCGAACGAATTAATTTGGAATTAATTCATAAGCAACTTTCGTAATAATTTTGCGCGGCATATTTTTTTAATAAAATTGGATTTAATTATTTAGCGACGGAAAATTCGTTTAGTCGGATTAAACGAACCGGGCCCAAAGTGTGTTGTGTAAGCCAACTTGAATTTTGAATTCAAAATTGGGTGGGACTCACAACTCACATCACTTGTCAAATTGTGATGGTGGTAGTTGGCTAAAGTAATTAGTTTTCACAAAACCATTTTGCTTTCCACCAACCTTGTTTTACTTTTTTGGAAAAACAAAACACAACAATTTGGTTTTGTAACACAAGTGTAACAATACAGAAAAACTATCTCTTCTCTCCCAACTCCATATTGCCGAACACTCTCCTTTCTTTGGAGGAAAATTTTTGTTTCAATTTTTGATCAAAGCTAACACTTTGGGAGTCTTTGAAGGTGATAGGAAACTCACCCAAGAGTTTGGAACTCATGCACAAAGCTTGGAGCTTCTACAACAAACAAAAAAGTCTTGAACTTTATCCGATCATTGTAAGTTTTTCTGCAACTTTCTTTGATTTTATTCACACATAAATCTTGTTTAAGATCCTTGGGCATGTCTAGGACTCTAACATTTTGGCCACTATCACACGTTACCTCACAAAGCGAGCCTGTGATCTATCACTCTCATGTGATAGCGTGTGCTAGAAGATAAGTCGGTGACCAGTTCTTGTCACGTCAGACCTCTTTGGAAGGTGAAAGTTCCCATATAGGGCTTACGTCATCTTGACTTGATCATAAAGCTACTACCCCAACCCGCCGAACCAGGTCGGGCAACAGAAATAATCTACATCTTGTCATGTTGAGCTACCAGGTCAGATCGGTTCTGGGGCATTCACTTCAATCCTCTGAATAAATTTCCACCTTGGGTCGGGTATCAGATGCAAACCAAATTTGATCTCGTCACAGAGCACGACACCTCTGCCTCATAGGCATGGGCCCCCGAGTTCGGGAAGTGGAAATCCCCTTCATACCCTTACTCTAGATTCTGACTTATTAGGGGGTGAAAACCACCATCAACATTTGTCCTCTATTTCTCGGTATCAACGAGTAAGAGAATTAGTGTCAGGAACTATAAAATATGGTGGTGCAAGAAGCCATAGACTGATATGGCGTCCTCGGGCTGAAACTTTCATGGACATCCCATACCGCTCCAACTTATAATAGGTAAAACAACGGCAAACTTTCAGTGCTTCTTGTGAAGGAATCTATATTAGCTCTATAGCCATGATCTAGCATCTCTGCTTCTTATCCATAACTTGGTCATCTCTCCCATTAGGCCTTTTCTGACCAAAAATGTTGACCCGGACTAGCTCTGGTCGATCAATCCTTTTTGTTTTGCTTGAAGAAGCCCATCTTATACCTCTTCGGGTAGATACATGCTCTCATCATGTTGCTAACTCGGAAGGAAATGATATGCAAAGTCCTGCAAAACAGAACAAAACCAAAATGGAACATTCACCTCATCGGGCTATTAGGAAGATAAAAATGATCTCGGCGGGACGTATTTCAGCCCCGAGCCAATGCAATAACATGTCCACAAGGGAATGCTCCCTCTTTGTGCCGCTCAACACTTGGCCATGAGGGAGAAACTCTGACCCCATGCCAACAAAGATAATAAGGCCTCGGTGAGACATAACCCGACCCCGAGTCAAAGAAATAACTTGGCCACAAGGGAATGTTCCCTCATTGTGCCAACAAACATGGCCTTGGCGGAACGAATGCAGCCCCGAGTCATTATAACAAACTGGCCATAAAGGAATGCTTCATCCTTATGCCACTAAACACTTGACCATGGGGGAGAAACTTTGGCCCCATGCAAACAAAGATAATTAAGACATCGGTGGGACGTAGTCCGACCCCGAGCCGATCTGACAAAGAGAGTCCTTGGGGAAAGATCGACCCCAAGCCATCTAATTACCACGGCTTTGGCGGTACTAAAGTAGACCTGAGCCATCGAATGAACATGGCCTCGGCGGTACTAAACCAGACCCGAGTCATCAAATCATCACGGCCTCGTCGGTACTAAAGCAAAATCGAGCCATCAAATTAACATGGCCTCGAAATTACTAAAGTAGACTCGAGCGATCGAATGAACACGGCCTCAGCGGTACTAAAGTAAACCCGAGCCATCAAATCATCACGGCCTCTGCGGTACTAAAGCAAACTCGAGCCATCAAATTAACACGGTATCAGCGATACTAAGGAAGACCCGATCTATCAAATGAACACGGCCTCAACGGTACTAAAGCAGACTCGAGCCATTGAATGAACAAGGCCTCGGCTATTTAAAGCAGACCTGAGTCATCAAATCATCACAGCCTCGGCGGTACTAAAGCACACATGAGCCATCAAATTAATTCGGCCTCAGCATTACTAAAGCAAACCCGAGGCATCGAATAAACACGGCCTCGACGGTACTAAAGCAGACCCAAGTCATCAAATCATCACGGCATCAGCGGTACTAAAGCAGACCCGACCCATCAAATTAACACGGCCTCAGCGGCACTAAAGCAAACCCGAGCCATTGAATGAAAATGGCCTCGGCGGTACTAAAGCATACCCAAGTCATCAAATCATCACGGCATCAGTGGTATTAAAGTAGACTCAAGCCATCAAATTAACACGGCATCAACAGTACTAAAGCATACATGAGCCATCGAATGAACACGGCCTCGGTGGTACTAAATCAGACTCGAGTCATCAAATCATCATGGTCTCGGCGGTACTAAAGCATTCCCAAGCCATCAAATTAACATGGCCTCGTCGGTAATAAAGCAGACCCAAGCCATCGAATGAACATGGCCTCGGCAGTACTAAAATAGACATGAGTCATCAAATCATCACGGCATCAACGGTACTAAAACAGACCCAATCCATCAAATTAACACGGCCTTTATAGACACTTATTTTCACATCTGTCCACAATCAAGAATTTGAGTGAATGAGGGCGTTGGCGATCCTCCAAGATAAATGTAGAGTGATCGGGGAGTTCCTACCCACTGGTGTGGTGGGTACCGTAGGTACTCCGACGCTCAGTAGTGAAGATGAGCGGAAAGTAAAGGAAGAACAATGTATATGGTTACCTTGACCTCTGTAAACTGCCGTAAGGGTGATGAGCCGATGTTTAGAGGGTGATCACTTTTAAGAGCTCAATTATGAGAGCTCTCAACCTCTTGTCCAGTCTGAATTGTGGCCCATTTTATAAGCTATCAAGACATAAGTTTGATTAATACAGTAAATACTTAACCCTTTAGTGTCAAAAATGGCCAATCACGTGGGGTTATTAATCATAAGATAAATGTTTCTTTAGTTTAGTAGCCGGTAAGTTTAAAAGTTATTTGGTAGTTCTCTCTTTGTGTGTGGCCCTGAGAAGCCTTGGCCCAAGTCTTTTCTGGGTATTGTTTGGAGGGATTGGGCTATATCTGATATAGGGCATGAGGTGAAAAAATGATTTTGACTTTGACCCAAATTTGGCCAGTACAGTTTGTCTCCTACTCTCTAAGTCAAAAGGTTTTTGGCTTGAAGAGTATTCAACGAGTGTGTCGTTTGGGTTATGTATAAAGCACGTAAGCATACCTAGACGTTGATGTCGATTGGACCTGTTAAAGGTCATACCATGTTGATAGGGCTAAGTACATATTTGGGGATGATCCTTAGCCGACCAGTCTTGGACGTTGATATCACTCGGACCTATGATGATCCTCGGTCGACCCAACCTGGACATTGAGACCTGGGCTAGGACAATTTCCAGTCGACCAAACCAGCTAAGGGTTGGGGGAGTCTCCAATTTCATCTGGACCAGATGAAGGTCCAGGTCTTGAACTTGACTCGACATTAGCCATAAGGAATGTCCCAAGTCGACTGAACCAGGTGAAGATTCACAATGATCTCCATTCGACTGGTCAGAGGACCATGAGAGTTTTCAGTGTCGTCTGAACCAGGTGAAGGTCCATGTCTTGAATCGACTTGACATGAGTCATGTGGGGAATGTTCATGTCGACTGGACTAGATGAAGGCCAGAATAATTTCCAATCGACCAAACCAGCTAAGGTTCAGGGGATTCTTCAATATCATCTGGACTAAGTAAAGGTCCAAGTCTTGACTCAACTCGACATAAGTCATGTGGGGAATGTTCCTGTCGATTGGACCATATAAAGGTCAGGATAATCTCCAGTCGATCAAACTAGCTATGGGTCGGGAGAGTCTTCAATATCATCTGGACCAGATAAAGGTCCAGGTCGTGGCTCGACTCGACATGAGTCATGTGAGGAATGTTCCCAATCGACTGAACCAGGTGAAGGTTCAGGATAATGTCTAGACGACTAAACCAACTAAGGGTCGGGGGAGCCTTTCATATTATCTAGACCAAATGAAGGTCCAGGTCTTGACTCTACTCAACATGAGTCATGTAGGAAATATTCCCGTCAACTGGATCAGATGAAGGCCAGGATAATCTCCAATCAACCAAACCAGCTAAGGGTCGGGAGAGCATTCAATGTCATATGAACCAGATGAAGGTCCAGGTCTTGACTCGACTCAATAAGAGTCATGTGGGGAATATGTTAGGGTTGGTGTTATATATTTCCTTGTAAATAATAATGTAACATTTTATTATGAATAAAATGAACAGTTTCTTTTATATAACTTCTTCTTTTTATGGTAAAGACGTAACCGACCTTAGAATGATTAGTTATGATACTGTTGCAAAAGCGTCGCAACTAGGGATGGCAGTGGGTAGGGTATGGTGCGGGTTTTCCATTACCAAACCCGCACCCGCATATGTAAATAAATTACCAAACCCGCACCATACCCGTTGCGGGTTTTAATTTTCATTACCAAACCCGCACCACATATAAAAATAAATTACTAAACCCGCATTGGTACCCAACGGATTTTTTGCGGGTTTTTAAAATATTGAATTACTTTGTGTTCTTAATAATATAATTTTTTTAATTAAATAATTTATTTTTAATTGCTAGCTGTAGTTTTCACATTTGTTTTTCATTTGACATATACAACATGCAATGTATGTATATACAGTACATAGATAACATAATGTATGAAATACTCAGTATCATATGTTTATTTTTTCATATAAACATAATTAAAACAAGTTATTCCCTTCATAATTATAATGATCTAAATTAGTCAACTCAATCGACAATAAGCTAAAAAGTAATCACCATCTTTGGTCATATTTTTTATGCTAATTGTAATGAAAGTGATGCTTACAAGGCTCAAGTGGTGTAAGTGTAATGAAGAAGCAGGAAAGCTACTGAAGTTGCAGCAAACACTAGCTTATTTTGCTCCTCTCCCGTTTCTGATTATGTGAACTTAATCCAAATTTTTGCATTATAATTTTATTAACAGGTGTGATTAAAAAAAAAATTAATAGTCATGCAAAAAATCTTCAGTTGGGCAGGTTGCGGGCTGCTGTTGAGTGAGAGTGTGGAACTGTGGATTAGTGTTTTAGGTTTAGGTTTTGTTAGTTGTTTTTATATGAATGTTTTTTTATATTGTCCTAAAAATATTAATTAATAAAAAATAATATTGCGGGTATATGGATACCCGCAGCGGATACTCGCATTTTTTTCTTAAATACCAAACCCGCACCGCACCCGCAGCGGGTTCTGCTTTAAATTACCAAACCCGCACCGCACCCACTAATATATTTACCAAATCCTACCCATTGCGGGTGGGTTTTTGCAGGTTTGCGGGTTTGTGGGTAAAATTGCCATCCCTGACGTTGTCATTCTTAGAATGTTCCCGGTCAAGGTTTACACTACTTGGTCCGTAAAGTAAACCCGTTGAGACTAGTACATGTCGTATATTGGAATCTTGGATTTCGATGGTTTCTCAGTGAACCATGAGTCTTGGAGACTCGTATAGACATGTAGGTGTTTATAGCGGATAAATATTGAACGACTCACCGAAGATTCTTAATAGATGGTACACCAACGTCAATAAGAATCTTCTCGGGTTGAGTGAGCATATTGATTCTTTGACTTGAGATACCACTGTGGATATCTGAGTTATCCTCCACACTTATATGGCAGTCACGTCACTGATCTATTTAGATCAGACCTCCGCATGTTCGTTGGGTGTGGACTGATGCTCAGGATATCCTGTGTGTATCAAGATAGGATCTGTCAGCTCTGTGTACAGAGCATATGTATTCAATATGGAATTAGCAATCTGTTAAATCCATGGGCCCGTGGTACACTGTAGAAATCAGTTCTAAGTGTTATTTGAGGGATTGCTAATAGAAATGTCGACGTGATTATATCTATAGAGATTTGACGTTTGTATCTATATCTCTGGATTAATCAAGATACCTGTGACATGGGGATTATACGTATGCAATGACCTCGATCTGTATGATTCAAAGAGTTTATTCATGTTCGTCATAATTTACGGGTGGGTGAATTATGGACAAGAAATTTGATTTCGTGACGGATATGCCTGAATTTAGAGAGTCTCACTAATGAAATATACTCCTAGAGCACTAGGGCAACTGTTATGAATAATACTGATTATTTATAACTCGTTTAACGGTTAAATGAAAAATACATGCAATCGGGACCTAACGGTCATTTCCGAATTAAAGTGTATTTTTATTTAATACTTTTTTTATTAAATACACATTAATAAAATATCAAATGTGATATTTAACATATATGATTGATATATGTATTTTGATTATTTAATGTAAAAATAATACATATATTTAAGATATTTGTATTTAATTATTTAATTATATAAATATTATATGATTAAAGTAATTAAAGTTACAAATATCTTAAGTCATCATTTATTTTTCAAAGCTTGGAAATGGCATTACCTTATTGGTAACACATGTAAGTTTGTTTTATATTTGGATAAAGGTTATCTTTAATAAAGTGAAACTTGGACTAATGAAAATAAAAAAACTAAAATAATTTGTTATTTATTTTTGGTAGTTCACGACAAAGAGAGAAAATAACATATAAATTATTTTGGTTTTGATTTTCATGAGTTACACAAGTTACACAATATTTACAAAGGAGAGTTGAGAGCATTTGTTGCAAAGAAATCAAAAACCAAAGCAAAAACTTGAATTTTTGTAAGTAATTTCACTTTCTTTTTTTACATGAAAATTGTTTCAATTTATCTTATCTTCAATTTGTGTTACTAAGTTGATGTCTCTACTCTTTGATTTTGTAATTGATTGTGTTTAAAGCTTGTTGGATGTGATAAGCATGTATGATTAATTTATTTGCTTATTATTGTAATTAAGCTTAATAAATTAATTAGAAAATTAAAGTTGTCATTCTAGAGTTAATTAGCCATTCAAAATTAACCTATAATTGTTCTTGTTTAATTTCATAATGGTGAGACTTGAATGGTATGGTAATTTGATGATTAAAGTGTTGAATTTTGTTAATTTGATGTAAATGGTCCAATTTGAGCAATTTGTGAAATTAGGGTTCTTAACCCATTCAAATTTTAGGGCGTTTCATATATATGATATAATTTGATGTATATTTGATGTATGTCAAATATGGGATTGATTGGATTTGATCTTGATATGTTTTGAACAAATTGGGCCAAATTGTAATTAATTAAAAATCTGGGCAGATTTCGTAATTCTGGAAATATTTTGGGCAGTTTCTTAAATCTGGAAAAGTTTATGGTTTGGTTGCAAATTATGTATAAATTATTTTGGGATTGATTTGGAATCAATTAAATATGTATTTGACATTTTAATGACCAAAATAATTAATTTGCAAAACTTTGGGGTTATTTTGTAATTATAAGAAATATGATTTCTTGGGTTAAAATTTTAGATTTTAAGTATTGGTTAATTAAATAAATAAGTATATTTAATTGTTCCAAGAAAAAATTTTGAAATCGGAAAAATCTTTTTTCCGCGTTCCGCTGTGCTAACCTTGTAATTCCTTATAAAATCCCTACAGAATATTTCCGTCGACTGGACCAGATGAAGGCCAGGATATGTTTGGTTTTCTAGGTCAAACCAATATCAAATTAAGCAAGAAATCATGTGAATACAACAAAGTAAGAATGCGGAAAATACTCACTTTGATCGGATTTTGGATGCGTTGAACACAAAAATTTTCCTCCTTGATGCATTCGGCCAAGCCCTTTGTGTTGATCTTCAAGCTCCAAGCTTTGAGTGTTGATTCCAAGCTCAATGATTGGTTTCCCTATCACCTTTGAATGACTCATTGTGTGTGCTAGCACTTGTGATTTTTGAATCAAAAATCAAAGGAGATGAACCCTAGGTTCACGCCCAAAATGGAGAGAAAAATGAGAAGGCCATTCGGCCATGGTGAATAAAGAGAGAGAATGAATATTGTGTTGTTATATCCAATTACCAAATTGAAAGTCATATACCAATAATAATAAAATGGTAAAATGTCTTTCAATCTATCACACTTGTGTGTTTTACACACAATCACCTACCAACAACTTCCATCAACTTAAAGTGACAAAGTTGACAAATGATGTGACTTGTGGGCCCCACTTGATTCAAAATCCGAGTAGGTCCGCAACACATCCCGGGCTCGGGTTCGCTAATTCAAAATTAATGAATTTTCCGTTACGACGTAAATAAAATCAAATTTAATTAAATAATTATGCCTAGCAAAATTACTATTCACGTCGCTAGCGAATTAATTCTAAATTAACTCGTTCGCTCGAATTAAAATCTAATTTTAATTCCGCGTCGAAATCTAATTTCCTCTAATATATCAAATATATTATTTTATCGATTAATTCCAAATTAATCGTTCTCTCTCTATTAATAGTATTTTATCCCAGATAAAATTTCTCCGTAATTAATCCTAGATTAATTTTCTCTCTCTTATAATTAATCCCAGATTAATTATATTCGAGTCATACATCATCGGTGAATCTTCGGGAAGCGACCCATGAGATCCCTGGATATGTTGGCAGTAAATCTGGTCGTCGGACTATCCGAACACGTACGTACCTCGTACTACGTTTTTACCGATTTACGAGACATGGTTGGCTTCTAGCAAAGCACCGTGCCTACCCAATTCTCCAGAAATATTCTTAAAGGAATAAATATAATCTGTATCAGGCGTAGTATACGTAGTATTGTGTATTGCGATCCAGTATCGGATGTCACATGTTAGACCTGGGGCTGGAATTGTGTCTGCCCCGTACGAAGCATATATCGGATCTCTGGTAACTAGTCTCTATAATCGGATAAACATGACCTAGTCATATTATCCCGATGAATGCAGTACGTAAGAGTACTAGTTTCGTATCCTACGTGATCATCATCTTCATATGACTGAAGTGATACTTTCATCTTGACATCACACCCAATACACTATGATTCTCAATATACCCAGAAGAGGCGTACACAGAACATGTTAAAGCCCTGGACGACCAAAACCAAAGTATATTGATTGTCGCAAGTATTAGCGATGCAAGTCTCAGGTTAAGACCAAATACACCTACCCTGATTCGGACTTCCATAGACACATAGTCATACTACCAATGGAATTCCGAGGGGTCTATCCAGAGCAAAGTTGTTTCCATACCATCGGTAAACACAACCTCCTATTACACTTGCATGAGTATCCAATACCCAAATATATGAGAACTATGTCGTTATGCTCCCACAACGCGCACAAGTGCAATACTAGTCTATTCCGCATTATCGATGTCCAATCTCGATAATACTACGACTAGGGATGTTTTAATGATTAAACCTTAATGGATTAATAATGTCTCATATCTTATTAATCTGGAACTAATCATATGGACTCTTATCATTTATATATCCCGGTAATCTAATTACAAATGATAAAAGAGCAATTTCCTTTGTCACATATTTAATTTGTACAAGAACACCATGTTCTGTACAAATAGTGATGATATGGGTCATAATTGACAGTCTCCCATTTGGCCTATAGCCAATCACTCAAGTGTCCTACACCTGAACTATGTACGGGTCGCCCAAACTTCTGCTGAGAAATAACTTTCGTCAGCGGATTTGCAAGGTTATCATCTGATGCGATTTATACGATCATCACATCGCCACGATGTATGATCCGACGAATCAGTTGAAACCATTTGAAGTACATACTTGGATTGTTGATGAGACCATTAATTCTTTAACCTGCGCTGAGGCCTAGCTCAGCTGCTAATAGAACTATCCCTAATCTAATTAGGATTATTATAGATCCAAATTCTTCTATTGCTGCCTCAGCTGCAGCAATATTCCGCTTTTTATTGTTTATTCGACAACAGTATCTTGCTTGGAAGATTTCCAGCTCACTGTTCCGTTTTTCAAACTATATAGTACCCTTATTACGACTTATAGTCGTTATTGTCGGTTTGGAAACTTACAGCGGTGAACCCAGTCACTTCAAGTTCTCCTTCTCCATAGCTTAAGAAAGTATCATTAGTTCATCTAAGAAACTTAAGGATGTTCTTAACATCAATCTAGTGACTATCACTTGGATTGGCCTGATTGTGACTCCATATGCTCAAAGCGTATGAAACACCAGGTCACGTACATATTTTTCAATGTACGAGTTCTCGGAGAGTGGCAAAAACTTTTAGATCTATCCCAATAGATCCTTATTCCTAGAATAAAGGTTGCATCTCCCAAGTATTCTACGGAGAATTTTCATGAAAGCCAAGCTTTCACAGATTATTTTATGGCAATGTCATTTCCAAGAAATGATATGTCATCATTATATAGGACAATAATTGTCAGTGCGCTCCTACTAACCTTCTTATATACACAAGAATCATTTTCGTTTTGAATTAAATCATATACCATTATGACTACATCAAAACGCGGGTTCCAAGAACGCGATACTTGCTTCAATCCATAAATGGATCGATTTAACTTGCAAACCTTGTTTGTTTGTTTTGGTACAACAAAAGCGTCAGGATGTTGTAAACATCCTCCAAAAGGTTTCCATTTAAGGAAAGCGATTTTGACGTTCAGCTGCCATAATTCATAAATGAAACATGCAGCATTAGCAAGCATTATCCAAATGGATTTAATCATGGCAACGGATAAAAGATTCATCGTAATCGACCCAATGTTGATAACGATACCTTTTCGCTACAAGCCTAGCTTTGTACGTTTGTATGTTGCCATCCATGCATGTCTTCCTTGAAGAATCATTTAGTACCAATAGGCACAATGCCTTCCGGTACAACAACCAGTATCCAAACATGGTTGTATACATGGAATCCATTTCGGACTTCATGGTACTTTGCCGTAAAATGAGTCGATACCTTGTATCACTACCTCATACGTAGTCAGTTCATCTTCCTCAATAAGATTGACATTTTTACGAGGTGAGATCAGAAACCCATACCTCTCAGGTTGTTTTATGACTCTCTCCGACTTGCGCGGTTCTTGTGTATTCGAAGATTGTGGTACAGTTTCATCCCTGATGAACTGTTTGTGTTCCATGAGGACTCGGTGCCTGGAACAGTATTACTCCGATTTTCATCGAGTTTTACTTTCCTCCCACTTACCACTGCATATAGGTATTCCATTTAGGAAAACCGCATGGAGAGCAACAATTAAATTGTTCTCTTGTGAGTTGTATAAGTATTATACTTTGGTTTCCCTAGGACAACCTACAAATAGGCACTTATCAGATTTGGGTTCTAGTTTGGTATCGTCCAAACATATGCACAGCATTCCCAAATCTTCAGGAATGAGAAAATTTGGTTTCTTTCTGTTCATATCTAATATGAAGTCTGTCCAAAAGATTTTTATGGAACCTCATTCAAAACAAGTATTGCACTGTTTAATGCGTATCCTTAGAAGGAAAATGGTAGCTCAGAGCGACTCATAATTAACCTTACTATGTCCAACAAAGTTCGGTTTCTCTGTTCGGACACACCGTCGGGATGAGGTGTTCCGGGAGGAGTCCACTTTGAAAGAATACTATACTCTTTCAAGTAACTGAGAAACTTATTGCTCAAGTGTTTTCCACTACGGTCCAACCATAATGTCTTAATACTTTTGCCGATCTATTTTATACTTCGTGTCGAAACTCTTTGAATTACTCAAAAGTTTCTAACTTGTGTTTCATAAGATACACATAACCGTAACGCGATGCCACATTCGTAACGGTTACAAAGTATTCATATCCACCTCTAGCCTAGCTAGACATGGGCCCACTTACGTCATTATGAACGAGGGCTAACAGATCGGTGGCACTTACACTTTTACCAAGTAAAAGGTGTTTTAGGCACTTTGCCTAATATACTAGATTCGTAGACATTATTTGAATTAGAATCAAATCTGTCCTAGTACCCACTCTTCGAAAGTGTGGATATACGAGTCTTGTTAATGTGTCCCAGACAACAATGCCACAAATAAGTCTCATCTGATTAAATCAGTTTGAGCTATTTGTTTGTCATCTTATATGTTTGAGATTCATTTATATTCAAATATAAATACTGTTATTCACATCTAATGTGCTTATCTTCAATATCATCTTTATAAAATAAAACACTTAGTGTTCTAGATTATAAAGGTATACCTGCAACTGGTTAAACTAAGATATAGAGATAATGTTTCTAGTCAAACTAGGTATATTTTAACAGTGTCCTAATTTAAGTACATGCCCAAAGGGTAGTTCCTAAACTTAGGATTCTACGGTTAAAACAGCGACTCTCGTCCCGTTTCCGACTCGCAAGTCGATCTCAACTGAAGTTAGTCTCCTGTTAATCAGCAGATTCTGCACATCAGTACATACATATGTACCACATCTAGTATCAAAAATCCAATTTTGAAACAAGTAGTGAACATGTTTATGACAAACATGGTTGTAGCCGGAGCCTTGCCCCGCATTCACTTCCTTCATGTCTGCCTTGTCCATACGGCAGTCACGCTTCCAGTGACCCCGTTTGCCACAGTTTAGGTAGACATCTTGGGATATGTCATTTGTCTTCCCAGAAGACTATGATGATTTTGCCTTTGCCCTTTTATTCACACCCTAGAAGCCTTCGGCCAAGCCTTGGCCTTCTAGGATGTCGAAGTAAGATACGCCTTGCGCTTCTTGCCCTTTTGCAAACTCTGGCTTTGTCTCCTTCAGCATAGCCATTAACTCTCCAAGAGTTTTCTATTACAATTAGTACTTATGAGATCTAAGAATAGATCTATGAAGATCCTTTAATTTCAATCATCATGGTATATGGATCTAATCCTTAGTTTTGACGACAAAATTAAAGTGTCATTGCATTAAGCATACGTGATTGAGCACTAAAGTTATCATCACCATGAGTCTTCCAAAACTCATGCTCCACTATTTGCTCAACTCCGGGCTCAGGCCCGAGATGTTTCTCTATCAAATAGAATAACTTCTCAGTTCCCATGACTATTCTGATGTTTTATTCCCAATCTGAAAATTGGAGCCGTTTAAATACATTTTCTTCCAAGATTATGTTTTAAACGCTAATCTTTCAGTTATCTTGATTCCAATAGTCTAACTATCCAATCAACGATTTCGGGTACTATTTTATGTAATGATTATTATAGTCTAACTATATAATCAACTACAATTGTTCGGTTAAATTCAAATATATTGATTACTATAATCCAATTATATAATCAACTATAAATTGAAGTAGTTTGAATATAGTCCAATTGTTTAATTAAAAAAACAATTAAATATTAGTCCAGCTAATATATATTTAAATATTGACGAAAAATGAAATGAGCGCGTATTGGCAAGTATCTAAACGAAATTGCAAATTTAATACTTGCCTCCCACTATTTTTCGGCGAGCATCTAACCCTCTGTTGAGTACTCGGGAAACCTAGTTTCCTAGTTGTGGGGACACAGAAACTGGGCGACACATGTTGTCCCGGGCTCGCGGCCCGGTTGGGAGTACGGAGTAGCCCGCGGGGGACTAAACCGGAGAATAATGGAGTCGCCACCCGGTGTGAACCAGGAAAATGAGATTTAAGGCCGCACTCACCCCTCGCAAGGGAAGACCTCAAACCGTTGGGTTCGAAATGGTCCCTTACTTATGCCACTTGTAATAAAACGATTTGTGCAATAATCTAACCAAGCCTAAGCAACATATTTCCAAGGATAATCTATTTCCAAGTTCGCATGCATAAATCAAAGGTTCATCTAAGTTCACATGTAACACATTTTTAAGTTTGCATACAACCTATTTGCATATAATCTATGTCCCAATTTGCATGCATGAAGATAAATAGAGCTAGCATACAATGTCATAAACACATCACATTCGATCATAGGCATGCCAGTAGATAATAATTGTATAATCACGCATGAAAGCAAATTGGAGTAATGGCAAGCATATAACTCCATGAACATGTTGAATGGATGAATGTAGAAGCATAATTAGGTAACTACAGTGCAAACATGCATCATGGAAACGAACATGTAACCTTGTGAACACAATGAATGACTAAGTGCGTGAACATGGGTAATCAAAAAAGGAAATGACAAAATGAGTAACCAAGCTTGAGATGTGATGGAAGATGACTGTTTACCATGGGCGTTCGTGCGGCGTTCGTATCCGCGTTCGAACAGTAAACAGAAGGTTCGCGTTTGAGTAGCGTTCGTAAACGCGTTCGAACAGAAATGAAACAGAATGCTCACGTTCATATGGCGTTCAAAAACACGTTTGAACGAAATTGAGACCTGATGCATGATAAGGCAAAATGCATGCGCATTCGAGTTGCGTTCGTAAACGCGTTCGAACGAGCTGAGACAGAAAACATGCATTCGTGCGGCGTTCTGAAACGTGTTCAAACAGGGTCACAGCAATGACCTCCGAAATGCAGTAAACAACATGACACATACATGAACGGATGAATTGAGGACACCTAATAAATAATGATGGGCTAAAAGGCGCGGCAAATCATCGTGGTAAAGGATTTTAACCTCTCAAAATAGAGGACCTTTAATCACACTTACTAAGCTCATGCGCAAACAACACAATACTTATATAAAAAAGTGAAGACAATGATATCGGACTTCGTGTATCCGATTGAAAATATTTCATATCCAATCGAATAGACATTATCCGGCGCGGCAAAGCACCGTGGTAAAGGATTTGAACCTCTCAAACTAGAGGACCTTTAATCGCACTTACTAAGCCCATACACTAATAACACGATGCACATAAGAAATAAAAGAAACGATATCGGACTTCGTATACCCGATTGAACACATCTTACATTCAACCGAATATACATCAACCGGCGCGGTAAAGCATCATGGTAAAAGGTTTTAACCCCTCAAAATATGGGACCTTTAATCCAACTTACTAAGCCCATGCGCTCGATCACATCATTACGCAAACGAATAACATGCAGAAATTAAATAACGAATAATAAACACATCAAAACAACATAAAATGAAATATGCGCCGTTTACTCGAGTGGTACGTGGAGTTGTTCCCGAGTACAGATCATACTACCGTCCATTCGGAATCGGCTATGAAATTTATGTCCGGGTTTCCATCCTATATACCACAAGAGGCGGCACATTTTTCATTCATTCAAAGGCCACAACATGCATCCACAAGCGACTCTCATGCGAAGAAAACAAATAAAACAATTAAAAGACAAATATAAACTAATGAGAAAGGTGCCCTCAGGTTTAACCTTTTATGCCGACTTTTGGAAGTACCGTACATGGTCGTCGGAATGGTGGATGCTCCGCAACTCCTCTGGTTCACTAGTTCAACGTTTCCTTTCGCTGCTTCGCTGTTCGGGCTGTTGTTTTCCCTCCATTTCGCTGGTGCTTTGTTGCTGTATTTACTCACTGTTTTTGGGGTGTATTTTTCGGTTATTTCAAGATATATGGGCTGATGTTTATGCGGTTTTTTTGGTGCTGTTTTGAGTGTGATTTCGGTGGTGATTAGGGGCTGTTTTGAGTGTGATTTTGGTGGTGATTAGGGGCTATGAGTTGTGAGTTCGTTGAAGTGGCAAAAGGCTATGGCCGTGCGTGGTCAAGGGTTTATGTGTCTCGGCTGTGTGTTTGATTTGTGAGGGTTGTGAGTGTGAGTTCAGTTGTGTCAATGAGCTTGGATATTTCTTGTGTGAATGAACTAGGAGACTCAAGGGTTGGAATTGGGTTCTTTTTATAGGCAAAGGGGTAGGGCTACTCCTTGCTTGATATGGAAATGATTTGGCATTAAAAGGGGATATGATTTAGTGTCAAACAAGGAAATCTTAAGATTGAGGGGGGACAAAATTAGTTAATTAGGAAGTTAAAATATTTAATTTGTTTGGATTAGGCATAATATTTGTTTAGTTTGGTATAAAATAATCTTGATTGATTTTAATTATTCATGATTTTATTTGATATTTATTTTAATTTGGTATGTGATTTTTAAATTTTATTTAATTCCTCATGTGTTAAATATGTGTTTTATTAATTTGGATGTGTTTCATTGGGTTTGGTGGGCTAATTGGGCTTAGGTGTAAGGCTAGCAGCAAAACCAGAAATACCGACGTCGTTCAAACGCCTCTTCGAACGCTACACAGATGACCGCAATCTGCCTGACGTTCGAACGAAGTAACGAACGCAGCACGAACGAAAACAGTGAACTCGTGAAATGAATCTGATGACATGCCTATTCTAAATTTCCCCTTCCGACGTCCATTTCCCGCGACTTCCATGACATAAAAGGTAGTGCCTCTAAATGAGACTCATCATAGGGACTTATATGCAAAAATGCAGTGCCTACACTAGTGGGCTAGGATCCCGTTAAATAACACACAACCTTGACTTTGGCCAACAAGCTGTATGATATTTAACTAGGTAGATATCTAATATCAATTGGATCTCATCCAATTCCAAGATCCAGTAAGTGGACATCCAAGTCCGAAACATATATATAATATATGCCAATATATCCAATATATTGCCTAACCTTTTTCCTCTGAATCAACTAAGTCTTGGCTTTGGCACAACAAGCTTAATGATTCCAGTTAAGCGAGACCTGTTGACTTTGGAAAGCTTCGTAATCGATGTCGATGGACAAGAAGTGATCTTGACTGGCCAACAAATCACAACTTGGACAAGACATGCGATATGGAACAAAGCCTTCATGAGTCAAACACATCCGCGATGGACAAAGGTCTTGACTTTGGCCAACAAACCAGTGCCAATCTTAGATCTTGAGAAAGAATCACTCAATGGAAGGAAAACACTTAATATTTGTTGAGGGTTTTTCGCGTAATTGGCAACCAATTAATTATATTTGATTAGGTCTCATCATACACCCTTAAACATGCATTCAAAAAGCATAATAAGGCGCGATAAATAAATTAATAATGATATGCGGATGGATATATAAAACATTTTGTTCCTAGAACAAATCTCTCCATTTCCTCTCTCCCGCTAGCACAAATCTTACTTCTACCCAATTACATAACACTTCTAAAGAAACCTCATTTACATTTAGGGGAATAGGTGAGAAGAGAAATACAAATAATCGAGAGGTAATAGGCTGGACACGCAGGTCCAATTTAATAAATTCTAAATTTATTACAACAATTTCCAAAATTGTCCTCACCCATCTAATATCCATCTGATATACATTATTCATACATCACATCCATGTATTCATACAAAGCATGTTATCAATCAATCTAATCCAATTAATTAATCTTTAATTAGTGACCATCCAATGTTCAAACAACGATTTGATTTGCGCGAGTCCAACTCGTTTAAGAATAAGTACTCAAAGTACGAATTCTTGAATTATATCAAACTACAATATTAAATCAAATTTAATTTGTATTCAATACTAATTCTTTATTTAATTCCAAATTAAATAATTACACTTTATTAATGAGCCTTTGCGATTTAGATTCTAAATCTAATTTTAACGGGTCTCAAAGCCCAATTAACATCCAATGTCAATTTAATTAAAGTCTAATGGGCTTTCAATTAATTTATAAGGCATGGACTTTGGCAACCAAAACCCAATAAGGAATCACCATTTGCCAAAAATCAATTTAGGCCCAATTAAATTTTAAAAGGCCCAATTATCATATTTGGACTTTATGGAAATGGTTTTAAGCCCAATTGGATCCAACCAATTAACCTAAACCAAACTTGGCCCAACCAAGCCCATTAAGCCCAAATAAGACATTTTTAGCCCAATTCCAAATTAAGCCCAATTAATTAAATTCTAATATTCCAAATTTCACAATTTAATTAATTAAAGCGTATTAGCCATAATTAATTAGTTAAATTAATATTTCTAAAACACCAATTACAATAATTAATCATGTTTTAATTAACCAACTTATGTCCAACACAAATTGAAGCAAAATCAATCCTAACATGCTTCCTAAGCTCTCGGAAATATGGTGATTTTTATATCAATTTTGATTTCAATTCGATTAAATCACAAAATAATATATCTCATGAATTTTAAACACATCCAATTGTCTAAAATTCAAAAATCACCAAGAGCTAAGGGTTCCATCACTTTCGGCCAAGCCTCAAATTTGGGGAAAATTAATCCAATTAATTTTTTCTTCAAATTGATCATGCACAACTCAAAGTTAACATATTATAAACATGCTCAAACAAACAATTTGAATAAAACATGCTCAAATCAAAAATACCCAAATCAAGATTAAGAACCTTAAATTCAATTTCATGCTCAATTATGGCTCTGATACCATTGTTGGGTTTTCTAGGTCAAACCAAGATCAAATTAAGCAAGAAATCATGTGAATACAACAAAGTAAGAATGCGGAAAATACTCACTTTGATCGGATTTTGGATGCGTTGAACACAAAAATTTTCCTCCTTGATGCATTCGGCCAAGCCCTTTGTGTTGATCTTCAAGCTTCAAGCTTTGAGTGTTGATTCCAAGCTCAATGATTGGTTTCCCTATCACCTTTGAATGACTCCTTGTGTGTGCTAGCACTTGTGATTTTTGAATCAAAAATCAAAGGAGATGAACCCTAGGTTCACGCCCAAAATGGAGAGAAAAAGAGAAGGCCATTCGGCCATGGTGAATAAAAGAGAGAGAATGAATATTGTGTTGTATAATCCAATTACCAAACTGAAAGTCATATACCAAATAATAATCAAATGGTAAAATGTCTTTCAATCCATCACACTTGTGTGTTTTACACACAATCACCTACCAACAACTTCCATCAATTTAAAGTGACAAAGTTGACTAGTGATGTGACTTGTGGGCCCCACTTGATTCAAAATCCGAGTAGGCCCGCAACACATCCCGGGCTCGGGTTCGCTAATTCAGAATTAATGAATTTTCCGTTACGACGTAATTAAATCAAATTTAATTAAATAATTATGCATAGCAAAATTACTATTCACGTCGCTAGCGAATTAATTCTAAATTAACTCGTTCGCCCGAATTAAAATCTAATTTTAATTCCGCGTCGAAATCTAATTTCCTCTAATATATCAAATATATTATTTTATCGATTAATTCCAAATTAATCGTTCTCTCTCTATTAACAGTATTTTATCACAGATAAAATTTCTCTATAATTAATCTTAGATTAATTTTCTCTCTCTTATAATTAATCCCAGATTAATTATATCTGAGTCATACGTCATCGGTGAATCTTCGAGAAGCGACCCATGAGATCCCTGGATATGTTGGCAGTAAATCCGATCGTCGGACTATCCGAACACGTACGTACCTCGTACTACATTTTTACCGATTTACGAGACATGGTTGGCTTCTAGCAAAGCACTGTGCCTACCCAATTCTCCAGAAATATTCTTAAAGGAATAAATATAATCTGTATCAGGTGTAGTATACGTAGTATTGCGTATTGCGATCCGGTATCGGATGTCACATGTTAGGCATGGGGCTGGAATTGTGTCTGCCACGTACGAAGCATATATCGGATCTCTGGTAACTAGTCTCTATAATCGGATAAACATGACCTAGTCATATTATCCCGATGACTGCAGTACATAAGAGTACTAGTTCCGTATCCTACGTGATCATCATCTCCATATGACTGAAGTGATACTTCCATCTTGACATCACACCCAATACACTACGATTCTCAATATACCCAGAAGAGGCGTACACAGAACATGTTAAAGCCATGGACGACCAAAACCAAAGTATATTGATTGTCGCAAGTATTAGTGATGCAAGTCTCAGGTTAAGACCAAATACATCTACCATGATTCGGACTTCCATAGACACATAGTCATACTACCAATGGTGATGTTATGGGTTATAATTGTACAACAACACCATTTTGTATACAAATAGTGATGTTATGGGTTATAATTGTCCAATAGGATAGTCTCCAGTCGACCAAACCGGCTAAGGGTCGGGGGAGACTTCTATATCTTCTGGACCAGATGAGGGTCCAGGTCTTAATGTACGTCATATGATATTGCATGTGAACTTTATGCCACGAATAATGGTTAGCAACAAGGAAAAATTACTTTTACTTGTAGTCTGGAGAGTATATCGGCAAAGACAGTTGGTGGCTCTCGAGGGTTGAGACCACGTTATACCGTCTGAGCCGAGGGAAGGTCCCTTTGTAACTTACATGTATTCTTTGTGTCGTATAAGGAATAAGAGAGTTCTTGATCTTTGAGGCTTTTCTCTTCCAAGTTATCAAAACTCTCTCCTTTAAGATTTTCCACAGTCCGCTAAACCTGATGAGGGTGCATAATAGTTCTCACTCCATTGGACCGATGAATATCTGAGGGAGTCTTCGGTCGATTAGACTTGTTGAAGGTCTATGATGGTCTTCACTCCACCTGACCCGATGAAGGTCAAGATTATTCAGTCGACTGAACCTGATAGAGCTCCTCGAGATTCTTAACTTTATCCTGACCCGATGAAGGTCAGTTTGTATTGGTCGATTGGACTTAATGGAGGTCCTCTGTATTCTTCACTTTACCCTGACCCGATGAAGGTCAGTTCATATCGGTCGACTGGACCCGATGGATGTACTCTGTATTCTTCACTCTACCCCAACCCGATAAATATGGAGACTTCGATCGACTGGACATGATAGAGGTCCTCAAGATTCTTCATTATATCCGACCTTATAGAGGTCCTCGGGTTTCTTCAATCTACCTAACATGTCGAAGGTCTTGAGGCTTCAGATGACTCAACCCGGTGGAGGCCATCGGGGTTCTTCAATCTACCTGACATGTCGAAGGTCTGAAGGCTTCGGACGACTCAAACTAATGGAGGTCTAAGAGACTTCCTACGTAGGCTTGAGTTGATGGCAATCCACATATATCATATTGAGAATTTGACTATCCTCTCATATCGCCTGGAAGAGATGACAACTCTTCCATGTAGTCTGTAGTAGATGACAGTCAATCCATGGCGTATGGAGTTCATGACAATTCTTATACGTAGTCTGGAGAAGATGGATATCCTTTCATGACGTCTGGAGAAAATGATTATCCTTCTACATAGTCTAGAGTAGATGACATTCCATCAATGTCGTCTGAGGAAGATAATAATCATTTCATGTCGTATGAAGGAGATGACAATTCATCCATATCGTATGGAGAATATGGCTATCCTTCCACGTCATTTTGAGTTTATGGCAATCCTTCAATGTCGCGTGGAGCATATGACCATCCTCTCATGTCATCTGAAAGAGATGATAATCATTCTATGCCATCTGGAGAAGATGACATTCCATCAATATCGTCTGAAGTAGACGACAATTCATCCATGTTATCTTGAGTAGTAACAATTATTCCCAGTCTTCTGGAGAAGATGTGAATCTTAGAGAATGCTTCTTAGTCAATTGGGTATGCTGGAGGTTTATGAGGGTATTCCCAGGTCGACTGGGAGAAATATGTCAATTGGTCCATATGTAAAAATAATATTTTCTTAATATTAATAATCTTTTGTCTTTGGTATATAAGAAATTTTCATTCATAAGTGTTGTTTGGTCTTGATGATGAATGAGATAAATTCGTTGAAGACCACTGTCGTATCATGTAGGCTGAGTGTCTGTGATTATAATCCATGTTTTTAGGATGATGATTCCCAGCTTGCGGAGCCCGACTATCTTTTGGTTGATGGTCATTCTATCCGAACTCGTTCGTCATTTGGAAGGGTTTGAAATTTTCTCTTCATTGCGATTACTGGGAACGTCATATTTCTTGCTCCTTTTGTCCTCTTCCCATCTGACCTCGATTTGGGCTCGGGCCATGACCTGATCCATAGTGTAACATCGAAATTTTGTTAGCTTCTTATAAAGTTCGTTATATGCTAGTAACCTATTCCTGAAAGCTTCAATGGCAGTCGGCTAATGGAGATCTGTAATGGATATTCTCTCTTTATTGAAACATGCAACGTAGCCTCGTAGATATTCTCATTTTCGCTGCTGAATTGCGTTGAGGTTGACTGTGGTTTTCTCAAGTTTACAAGAGCTGGAAAAGTGCTCCACGAACTTATTAGCTAGTTTCTGATACGACCTAATAGTCTTGTAAGGTAGATTAATGAACCAAGTGAGCGCTAGGCCTGTCAATGTTTCTCTGAATCCTCTACACATTCTAGCCTCCCATTAATGAGGAGACAGACCAGTCGACATCATCTTGTATTTGTAATGGAGCACATGGTCGTCTGGGTCTGTGGATCCATCATACAGCTTCATATCGGTGGGCTAAACTTTCGTGGTAGTTCAATGGAAGTAATGGATCCCAAAAAGGGAGTATCTGAGATCGTGTTGGCTCGGTTTTTTCTTACTGGTAGTCTGACACCAGGTAGGCTGGAGAGAATTGCATATTTAAAATCTTACATTTCCTAACGCGTGGTGGAGGCTGTTTTCCGTGCTTGGTCGGTTGGGGAGATATGTTGAGTTCCTTCTTTATTTTTTGGATGGTTGTCTGATGGCGGATTGTCGCTTGCCATATTGTTGAATGCCCCCAAGATATTGGTTGGGATTGTATGATTGCTGGGATGGTCTGGAGTATCACGTTGTTGGGAGGTTGAAGAGATTTTCTCCAACTGCTTCTGGAGGTTCGTATTGGAGCTTCGCATGACTGAGTTTTCCTCCTTTAAAACTCGTAACCGTTCTTGGAGATTAGGCAACTGAGCGGCCATAGGATTTGGTGTTTGCTCGCTGCTTGAATCCATGAATATATGTGTTTATAAGGATTGTAGACTGAGATATCTTCGCTTTCTATAAATCACTTAGGCCCCACGGTGGGCGCCAAATTATAGACATTAATTTTCGCATCTGGTCCACAATCGAGAATTGGAGTGAAAGAAGGCGCTAGCGATCTTGCAAGACAAAGGTAGAGTGAGCGGGGATTCCTTACCCACCGGTGTGGTGGGTGTCGTAGGCACTCTGATGCTCAAGTCAGTAGTGAAGATGAGTGGAAAGTAAAGGAATAACAAAGTTCACGGTTACCTTGACCTACGTAGACTTCCATAAGGGCGATGAGCCGGTATTTAGAGGGTGGTCTCTTTTGAGAGATCAAGTATGAGAGCTCTCAACCTCTTGCCCATTCTGAATTGTAGCCCCATTATAAGCTATTAAGACATGAGTTTGATTAATACATTAAATGCTTAAACCTTTAGTGTCAAAAATGGCCAATCACGTGGGGTTATTAATCATAAGATAGACGTTTCTTTAGTTTGGTAGCTGGTAAGTCTAAAGGTTATTTGGTAGGCCTATCTTTGTGTAAGGGCCTGAAAAGCCTTGGCCCAAGTCTGGTCTAGGTACTGTTTGGAAGGATTGGGCTATATCTGATATAGGACATGAAGTGAAAAGACGATTTTACCATTGGCCCAAATTTGGCCCGTACAGCCTCAGCGGTTCTAAAATATACTCGAGCCGTTAAACACACCACGACCTCTTTGTGGGCCATAATAAGAAAACATAGATAAATAAGTTTTCATCTAAGAAAGTGAAAGTCTTACTCATATTATAGGGATCTACTTCCATTCTTACAACTCTTTGAGGGTCATTATAAGAGTGACTCTATTGAAAACATCCCCTCAACACCTCAGCATTCCAAGGCTTCTTGATCCAGGCACTCTCGGCCATCTGATCCAAGTGATATGTGTCCGACCCGATGATCAACATACTCATTAAGGTGGACATTTTTTATCTGGTCTTCTACATGCTCATGCATGTCCTTGCATCCATTCGTGGCATGTCTCTTATATTATGGTGCATACAATAAGCCATGTTGTTTTCCTTCTCAATCGGAAACCTCCTCGGGTCGGGCTCATCCAATAGACCTTTATCCTGGATTTTCCGAACTATTTGGGCCAGATATCTGTTCAGCGAGGGTGTACGTCGTCCTTTCGGTGACATGGTTGACCTGGACAGGTTGTCTTCTCTCTTGAACTTGATTATTATAAGGCATCGGCTTGAACTCCTTTTACCTCGGGACTGGTCACCTCACATCTCTGCCCAAATCCCGCTAACTATCCGACCTGAGTATCTTGGTCCTCTGGGTGCACCCTCCTCGGGCAATCTTCTCCTCTTCCTCCATTATCACAAACTTTCTTGTGTGCTCCAAAGCCGCAGCAAAGTCCGGTATCTCTTGGATCCTCAGGTGAGACCATAACCTCTCGACCTTGAGGTCCCCTTTGAAACTTTCCAAGGGATCATCATCCATTTGCTTCATCAACCTAAATGACCTCATCGTCTTCTTCGACACGCACGCCCCTTGAAGTGTCGTACAAAATATTTCATCAACTGCGCGAAGCTGCTAATACTCTCTAGGGTCAGGCTCCTGAACCATAAACTGGCTGACCCGCCCAGGATTAAAGGGAACAC
Source organism: Zanthoxylum bungeanum (assembly GCA_019454045.1). NCBI lineage: Eukaryota > Viridiplantae > Streptophyta > Magnoliopsida > Sapindales > Rutaceae > Zanthoxylum > Zanthoxylum bungeanum. Next base: position 98,222 of record SKCR01023682.1, read on the forward strand.
CTTGCAAATGGACTCTCCGAAAATTTCTTGAATCTCTATCAACAAAATAAACTTCTCAACATGATACTCGGGGTTCGTGCTGCCTTTGTAAACATCCATGGATGGCATAGTGAATTTCATTGGAAATCTCATCGCCAAAATTTTCTTCATGAAAGAGGATGTTGTCCCCATGTCTTTGTCACCCTGTGGTCTGTCTTTTATATTTTTATCTCACTTCCTCATCTCTTTCTGAAACCAACTCTTCATTTGGTTCTCAGAACTGTCAAGCTCTCGTTCAAGGGTTTCCCCGCGCCTTCCACTCCCTGCATGATATCTTCCATAATTGGGGACATCATATTCTTCCCCTGGAAACCTTTCCAGGTCACTATCCACAAAGAGTGGACTATTACTAGAGGATTCTGGAGTCTGTATGCCTTCCTCTTCTTCCTACAGCTCTTTTATCGGTACGGCTCTAGAGATGACTACGGATCTCATCCTATGGGCACTCCTCTTCCCATTTTCACCATCTACATCTACCCCAGCGATCATCTTTCCTCTCGCTATCTCATATCTTCTCTGGCTAGGGTCTGCTTCTCCCCTCTCCCCCGCATTCTTTTCTAATTTTTCCATTTTCTCCATCATAGCCTTCATGAAGGCATGGGTTGCTTCCATTTTCTTTCGCGCATCTTCTCTCTCATTTCGAATGGTTTCTTTCATTTTCTCCATCCATTCCATCTTCAAAGCCTATGAAGATCTATGGTTCACGTCTCCTGCCATCGTCTTACTGTGTTTGGTATTTTTTGTACTGATCCCCCACAGACAGCGCCAACTGTTGACAGCTGATTTTCATTCCATGGGTAAATCGGTAAACTTTCTCCTCGAACAATCATCCCTCAATTGTGAATTTTTTTGGTTTGGGGATCAAATGCAAATTTACCAAAAGATGATAAAACACACAGACAAAACATAGGGTTTAACGTGGTTCGGCGGAATGGAAAAGAAAGCTTTTATTACGTGGTCAGGTTTGACCGACCTGCACTAACTCTCGATTACTCACCTGGCCGGCCTCTCACTAGCTCTTGCTTACAATAAGCTTTTTCTCTCTTTTTACAAGTTTCCATGAAATAGAATTAGCTAACCCCTTACAGTGATTTCTCATCTCATTTATATACTATGACAAATTCTACTGTTACGTTATCCTCGTGACGTCGGCCATGTGAACATGTCTTCGCCGCACAGGCTCTATTTCCCAACCACTCTGCAAATAGTAGCTCTGCCATCTGACACCTCATTAAACCGTGCCACTTTTGGCCACTGCCATACGTTACCTCACAAAGCCAGCCTGTAATCTATCAACTCTCATGTGATAACGTGTGCTTGAAGATAAGTCGGTGACCTGTTGTTGTCACGTCAGACCTCTTTGGAAAGTGCAAGTTCCCATACAGGGCTTACGTCATCTTGACTTGATCATAAAGCTACTACCCGACCCGCCCAACCAGGTCGGGCAACTGAAATAACCGACTTCATGTACTGTTGAGCTACTAGGTCGGGTCGGTTCTGGGGCCTTCACTTCACTTATCTGAACAACTTTCTACATCGGGTCGGGTATCAGGTGCAAACGAATTCTGATCTCTTCACTGGGAATGACACCTCTGCCTCATAGGCCTGGGCCCCTGAGTCCGGGAAGTGGAAATCCCCTTCATACCCTTACTCGAGATTCTGATTTATTGGGGGTGAAAACCACCATCAATAATTAATATTTAATTTAAATCTGGATTAATTATTGACAAACTTTGTTACCGCCTATATGGCTAATTTTATTTATTTGGTATAATTGAGTACCTAACTGGACTTATTATAGACAAAAGTTATCACTGTCTTTATGGCTGGTTTTAAATGTTTTGACATATTTAATTCTTGAAATAAATTAATTGGTTAAAAATGACAATTTATATATTATAAAAAATAAGATTTCTAAATTTGAAATATTAAAAGTGAATCTCACAGTATTTTATTTTATTATTGTAGTTTAATTTAAAATTTCAATCTCTTCAAACAAATCAATCTTTTCATTTTTACTCGAATTATTATTTTAATTTATTAAATATATTCTCAGTGGATCGATCCCGAACTTAACAGGTTATTTTATTATTTTGACACTCTTATACATGAAAGTAAAGAACCACTTTGTGAGTGTGCAAATAACCTTTATCAATATCAAGGTTTGCAATTTATACTACTTCCATAATTCTAATTCCATTTCTGAGCTGTTCTTGATTCTAATCTTATTTCTAAGCTCTCATTGAATCACTAATGATTTGAGCCGGACTCCTTAAAACCTGGATGTTCATTGTATACAATTGGGTTTTGTGGAGCTTTGGGTTTAATGCTTTTTTCTTTTGCGAAGCTCTAAATACAACGAAAAATGACTCTCATTTTTTCAAACATATGAAAGTTTTTTAAGATTATATATAGTCTTCAGGTTTTTTAAGCTCTAATGATTTTCAGCAGTCTATTTTTGTAAGCAACATTGTGGCTTTGGGAAAATCCATGAACAGGGAATTCAGGTGCTTTCATGGGTGGGTAAGTCATTAAGATGGATGATGAATAACTTGGGAACCACTTTGTTTCCTTTAGAGTGTAGCAATGTATTTGGCTCTGTTTATTGGAAAAATATAGTTTCGTTTTCAAGGCTGAATAAATTAAGTGTAACGAAGTAAGGTGCTCACAGAAACAGTTTATGTTGTGTGCAATTAGTGTTAGGGTTGGTGCTCAGAGTGCCAATACGGATCGTATTTATGTCCTATTCATAAATACGAGCAATTCTATTTTCCATAAATATTACTAATTTAATGGTAGCACCCTTGTCTTTTATACACATATTCAGTCTAATTACGATTAGATATCTGATTCCGATTAGACCGAAACTAAATATGGTTTAGTGATATGTGTCTATTAGACAAAGACCCTAGGATTTACGATATAGTGCATAGTTACAACGTGGTATGTAATTGAAATTGGGAAGTGCACTATAAGATGTATATCCTTAAATAAAGTTCATGGTCAAGATTTACTAACACGGGTCAGTTAGTAAAATCCGCTGAGACCAGTACATGTCGTATATCGTGACTTGGTCCGATGGTTTATCCCAGTGAACCATGAGTCTTGGGAGACTCGTATAGACATGTAGGTGTTTATTTGATAAGACACTGAACGACTCACTGAAGGTTTCCTAATAGATGGTACACCAACATCAATAGGAACCTTCTCGAGTTGAACGAGCATAGTGGTCCTTAGACTTGAGATACCACAGTGGGATATATGAGTTATCCTCCACACTTTGATGGCAGTCACGTCAACGATCTATTCATGATCAGACCTCCGCCTGTTCGTTGGGTGTGGACTGATGCTCATGATATCCTCTGTGTATCAAGATAGGATTCGTCAGTCCTGTGTACAGGGCATAGGCATCCAGCACGTGTTTACGATCTAGTAAATCCATGACCGTGGTATAATGTCGGAAAATAGTTCTGAGTGTTATTTAGAGATCGTAAATTGAAAGTCGACTGTATGATACCGAACGGATTTGACGTTTTCATCTATATCCCAGGTATAATACGGATAGCCTGTGACAGAGGGATTATATGTATGCAATGACCTCGGCTTGTATAGTTTAGCGAGATTATCTGTGGTCGTCATAATCCATGAGTGGGTGGATTATGGATACGAAATCGGATTTCGTGACGGATAAACCTAAACTTAGAGAGTCTCACAATATGACGTGTACTCGTTGAGCACTTGGGCAACTCGATATGAATAATACGGATTATTCATAATACTTCACCGGATTAAATGAGTTAATTCGGATCGTTTAATCGTTAAACGACAACACATGCAATTAAGGGATTTTATCCGCAAATAATTATTGTGTATTTGTATTTGATACATAATACGATTAGATACACATTAATTATTCGTCAAATAAGATTTTGACACATGCCATTAATATATGTATTGTTATTTAATGTAAATAAAAATACATATACGTGTGTAAATAATTATTTAATTATTTAATAGTTAAATAATTAAATAATTAAAATTAAAGCTTTATCCCTTTTGTCATAATTGTTATGAAAAATGGTGATAAATAATTGGTAAAACTTGGCATGATTTAAATCAAACATTGTTTGTCCAATTTTGATTGGTTAATACAAAGTTTGATTTGCTTTATATTTAATTTAATATGATTAACTTATAAAAGGACCAAAATGCCCCCAATTTTCGTCCTTATCCTTCTTTATAAGTCAAAAAATTGTTTTCTCTTTCTTCTTGCAATCCTCACTGCCGAAAACTCTCAGCAACAAGAGACATGAAAATGGGTTTTGTGGTTCCTTGATAATTCAAGCAAATAATCAAAGAAAAATCAAGAAAAAGGCTTAAGGAATCTTGGAGTTTTAAAAGGTAATCTTCAAATCCCTAAAGCTTTGAAATTTGTTTCTTGGTTCTTGATTTCTTAGAATGGTTCTAGGGATTCTTTGCTTGAAAAATTTGGGGCTTTTGGCTTCGATGGATGATATTGGAAGTGTTGGCATGTGTGAAGTGTGATTTGGTTGATATTAGTGTAATATTAGGCCAAATTTATTCAAATTGGTGTTGGATATTTTGTTGCCATTCTAGAGTGTAATAGCCACTCTTATTATGCCTAGAATTGTTTTAGAGTGATTCATATGTGTAGTGACTTGATTTGGTGTGTTGATTAATTTGATTAATCTTGTATTTTTGGATTAAAAGCTTGAAAATGGGTAATTTCGGTTTGCTGATCTGATTTGGTTAAACTGGAAATTCTGGGATATATTTGATGTCTTATGAATGTTTTGGATGTAATTTGGGAGTTGACACAATTACCGAAAAGTGTTTCCGACTTGAAATAAGCGAAAACGGCCAAAAACGGCGTTAACGGGTGGATTTTGAGCCAACCGGGTGACAGCTGTGAAAGCAGTGATTCCATCACTGTTCGGGCAGCCCGTGAACTGCCCCGACCCTATTGGAGCTGACCTGGGCAGTTTCCATAAGTGTCGAGTAGTCGGTTCGGTCAAAAATGCGTTTTAGGCAATTTTGCGGAAAAAACAGTTTTCGTAAAAGTTTCGCGAGTTTTCAACTATATTTATGTTAATATATGATATTAAATAAATGGTTTAGGTAATATATGAATAAATTATTCATATTAGATATTGAATAATTTATTCTGTATTTTGAAAAAATTTTAAAATACGATATCGCCAGGACCCGCGCTTCCGCAGCGCCCATCGCCCAAAACCCCAACAAAAATGGTATCAGAGCAGGTCTGATGCTTCATCCATTACATAATTCATGCTTGATATTTGATATATAATCCAATTTTAATGTTCGCACATGCTAGAAATCTAGATATGTTTCTTTACTTTTCGGTTTTACGTTAACAGAAAATGTAACAGAAATTTAATTGTTAAATTAAGTTATGTTTTCTAAAGTAGAATTGAAATGTTTAGAAAATGATTTAGATTAAGATTCTACATTTGATATAGATTAAAACTTCCGTAGGAAAATCCTCACTTTTAAATATGGCTGTAAAGTAACGTGTATTGGATACATGTTTCTTGGTCCGCCTTTTCAGTACGGATGCAAATGATTTCCTGATGCTATAATTGTATCGTGCCAAAGCTGTGCAGTTATGGCGGATGGTAGTTCATTTGCGCTGGTAGAACTTATATGATAAGAGACAAATTCAAGTGAAAGTGGAAATCCTGAATGTGCCAAAGTTGTCAGGACTACATCGGTAGCTTGAGTTTGTCATTGACAAGTATAGCCTTGATACGCCTCCCTGTGAACGTGCCAAAGTTGTCACATCGAGAAACGGTCAGGACCGAAATCAGAAGTCACTGGTGAGTGATTGATAATGAGTTGTCTACCTAATGAATATACGTAGGCGAGAACGTGCCAAAGCTGTGAGTCGAAATATATTCATGGGATCCCACTCTCACTATGGAATTCGATTTAATTATTGAATTCTCGTTGTCTGTTGGGGATTACGGTATTATGTAAAATAGTGGGAGACACTGCTGAGTTTAAAAATCCATAACTTAAGCGGTGTGTAATATTATGGAATTTTCTGCTTCGTTTTCCTTATATTCTATATTGCTTATAGAATTTTACTTCTAATCCACTGCATGATTATTACATGAATAGGTTTTCTGACTTTACTTATGGTTGTGTAGTTCTAGAATAGGTTCTAGAAAGACAGTAGACTTAGATATAGCTAGATTAGTTTAAACCATCGGGAACTGTTGTTCCAATTTTCTTGAAAATCAAGATGGTTTGTGACCTAGTTACTAAGTCACGATTAAGTAATCTAAAAGGATATCTGGTTTAGGATATAATAGTCTAGTTAGAACTGTTTCTTATGCAGTAAGAATTGACATGAATCAGTTCATGTCTCGAGATTCTTGACTGGCATTAAGAAAATCCCTTAAGTGTTTGGTTTTTTTTTTAATGACGTTTCTTGGCTTTTAGTGACTTTTAGAAGTCACGTGTCTGACACAATTTGCTAATCAATCATTTACAATCGTTGTGAATAATTGAACACAAATTATAAAGCTTAAGAAATGAGATATGAATAGTTGTGTATAGAGAATATCGATTCTCATAATACGACGACTATATGTATTGGATACCGGATCTCCCATCTAGTTAATTAAAATAATGTTGAATGACTGTTTTGATATTTGATATCAGAACTTGCGACTATTGGATAGTTACTTGTTCTGTATAAACAGTTGTTATATATTTTAAAGTAACTAGTAGTGTCATTAATGAAAGATAAACATTAAGAAAAATATTCGATAAAGTAAATAACTTAGAATTGTGCTTTATGAGATTTTATCATAAAAGCATTAGATGCTTGTTCCTTATGGTGAAGGATGAAATGATACGAGATCACACCACATATCCTTATCCATTTAATGAATATTGTATTCAAGTTGTGATTAAATCTCATTTAACCAATGATCGTCATTGGACCACAAGATTTATTAGACTAATACATTAGATGTATGTAGTTTAATGAATTGTAAATTGCCTTAGATAGTTTTCTTCGCTTCGTAACTTGGTTAATGAATTGTCATGACTTGGTTAAGTGTTTCTAAGAGAAATATATTGAACGTCTTGAATTGTTCAAGAACTGTCAATATGTTTCTTATGAAACTCGGATAGAATATTTTGAATAGCTCAAAGATATTTTATTTGTAGTGTTGAAAACTGTTTCTTTAAAAATTCATTGCACGTCTTTGAATTGTTCGAAGATGTTTGATTTGATCAAACGCATGAATTTAAGGCAATTAATTCTGAAGTTATTTAATGAATGTGATTCTTACTCAATATTAAACTTCCACGATTCCATTTTGATGGAATTGGTCAGTGGGAGTTATCGAATCTTATATGATTTGATTCGTTGATATTGAGTGTTACCGAATTGGTTTTCAATACTTTTGGGGTTATGCTCCAGAAACACCAATTCGTCTTTTTTAATTAAGGTTCCATTTGTTTCTACAGTTACATATATGATATGTATAGTAGAAAATTTGAATCTTGAAAAGTTTGAGATTTGAAACTTTCTTTTGTATAATGGTTATATAATTGAATGTACTTGTGCCTCGGAGGTATGAGTGATAGGTTTATCATTTATTCTATTTAATATAATATTCTATTCTATTTGATAGAATATCTTTTCTACGATCCCGAGTAATAAAATTGTTTTGTTACTTAGTGGTTGACATTGGATGTTGACGATTGTAGAAATGACTTGACTTGGTGAAGTCAAATGTGAGAGTGATAAATTGTGATGGAACTACATAGTTAATAAGATGAAATGACCCTTGGATAACTTCCGTATAAGTACAATATGATGTCAGAATCATTTACAAAGTATCTGATACTTTATGGTTCTTATGTTTCTTATCGAAGAAAATTATCTTATAACTTATAGTGGGAGCGATATTTGATATCGATTTCGGAAATTACCATTGAACCATAGATCTAAGATTGTTCATGGCTTACGACGATCAAGTTTAGAACTTGATTAGGCTTTCGTTATGAATAGTTCATAAAATGTGCAAATTGTTTGCACAGCAAAAGTGAAGTAGGCTTGATAAAGGTTTGACCTTTATAGTATGACAATGAGAAAGTTATACCCAGTAGTCTATTGTAGATTCTGAGAAAAATTGTCTCTTGTCGTACTGTTTGGACAATTAAGGATTTGTTGGTTAATGTTGATATTAAATTGAATTTGGCTAAAGAATGCAAAGTGGCGTTCTTGAGTGATTTCTTCGAATGAGAGATCCGTAGCGATTTCTTTGTTTGAATAAGTTCATTCTGGAATAGCCCTAGAGTTTGTATTCTGCTAAGATCACAGTTTGATATACTAGCTTATGGAGCTTATTGTAGTCTCAGATAAGCTTTCCGGAAATTCGTGCTCTCTGATTTTGATACAGTCAGATTGTCTGGTTTTATCGAAGTATGGAGAATACGTATTTGTCAGTAGGGTCAGTGGGAGCGTACAAATTTCTTTCTAGCATTATATATCTTAAGTCTTCTTTTTCTCCTTGGAAGTAGTGAGAGTAGTCTCTGATATATCTGATATAAAATTGAGAGACTTGTGAGATACTCCCATTAGTCGCATATTAGAAACGATCTAATAAAAGACACAGTAAGACTATATGTATGACAGTTAGTATAACTGTTTGATAGTTAACGTGTCTTTTATAAATATAGTATTCGTCTTTCGTAAATGATGATTCTTTTGTCGAAAGAAAGAATGATTGGAATGTCTAATCAATCTTATACATCATATGATGATGGCGTGATGAATGCTACATTATGTGCGATTAAAGATATCAATTTAATCGTAATTGTTACGAGTTATTTTGATATGGTGTTGACCATATGATGGTTGTAGAAACATGTTCTTTGTGATCTTTGAGATATTAGGAACGAGTTTCTAATTTATGGAGAATTTAGTCAGCAACCATAAGATCATAATAGTTTTGATTCTAATTATGACATTAGATGGTCTATGTCATATAAAGTCAGAAAAGATGCAGTGGGAGTGTCACTATTGATTCTACTAAACTAGTGGAATCAATTGCAACTTATGAAGTTTTGACTTATGAAGTTACAAAGTGACCTCATTGATTAGAAGTCTTCGTATTAGTGTAGCACTTGCGGTTGTCTTATAGTATTTTGGATTTGATCTCTAAATACATAGATAACTCAGTAGCTATAGAACAATACTAATATAGCATCTGAGTCATATTGATGTGGAATTTGATTCTACAAAATATGAATGATGCTGGCTTAGGAAAACGATTGGGTTTGTTTGACAGACTCATTTTTTAAAGCAGGCTTACTTGTTAATGCCTACCTCTTGAGTGCCGGGGAGCTCTTGAGGGCCACATTATGTGATACACATTGAGATGTGTATATGATACTGGGGATTGGCACTAGAGCAAGTGGGATAAATTGTTAGGGTTGGTGCTCAGAGTGCCAATACGGGTCGTATTTATGTCCTATTCATAAATACGAGCAATTCTTTTTTCCATAAATATTACTAATTTAATGGTAGCACCCTTGTCTTTTATACACATATTCAGTCTAATTACGATTAGATATCTGATTCCGATTAGACCGAAACTAAATATGGTTTAGTGATATGTGTCTATTAGACAAAGACCCTAGGATTTACGATATAGTGCACAGTTACAACGTGGTATGTAATTGACATTGGGAAGTGCACTATAAGATGTATATCCTTAAATAAAGTTCCTGGTCAAGATTTCCTAACACTGGTCGGTTAGTAAAATCCGCTGAGACCAGTACATGTCGTATATCGTGACTTGGTCCGATTGTTTATCCCAGTGAACCATGAGTCTTGGGAGACTCGTATAGACATGTATGTGTTTATTTGATAAGACATTGAACGACTCACTGAAGGTTTCCTAATAGATGGTATACCAACGTCAATAGGAACCTTCTCGAGTTGAGCGAGCATAGTGGTCCTTAGACTTGAGATACCACAGTGGGATATATGAGTTATCCTCCACACTTTGATGGCAGTCACGTCAACGATCTATTCATTATCAGACCTCCGCCTGTTCGTTGGGTGTGGACTGATGCTCATGATATCCTGTGCGTATCAAGATAGGATTCGTCAGTCCTGTGTACAGGGTATAGGCATCCAGCACGTGTTTACGATCTAGTAAATCCATGGCCATGGTGTAATGTCGGAAAACAGTTCCGAGTGTTATTTAGAGATCGTAAATTGAAAGTCGACTGTATTATACCGAACGGATTTGACGTTTTCATCTATATCCCAGGTATAATACGAATAGCCTGTGACTGAGGGATTATATGTATGTCATGACCTCGGCTTGTATAGTTTAGCGAGATTATCCGTGGTCGTCATAATCCATGAGTGGGTGGATTATGGACACGAAATCAGATTTCGTGACGGATAAACCTAAACTTAGATAGTCTCACAATATGACGTGTACTCGTTGAGCACTTGGGCAACTCGATATGAATAATACGGATTATTCATAATACTTCACCGGATTAAATGAGTTAATTCGGATCGTTTAATCGTTAAACAACAACACATGCAATTAAGGGATTTTGTCCGCAAATAATTATTGTGTATTTGATACATAATACGATTAGATACACATTAATTATTCATCAAATAAGATTTTGACACATGCCATTAATATATGTATTTATTATTTAATGTAAATAAAAATACATATATGTGTGTAAATTAATTATTTAATTATTTAATAGTTAAATATTTAAATAATTAAAATTAAAGCTTTATCCCTTTTGTCATAATTGTTATGAAAAATGGTGATAAATAATTGGTAAAACTTGGCATGATTTAAATCAAACATTGTTTGTCCAATTTTGATTGGTTAATACAAAGTTTGATTTGCTTTATATTTAATTTAATATGATTAACTTATAAAAGGACCAAAATGCCCCCCAATTTTCGTCCTTATCCTTCTTTATAAGTCAAAAAATTGTTTTCTCTTTCTTCTTGCAATCCTCACTGCCGAAAACTCTCAAAAAAACAAGAGACATGAAAATGGGTTTTGTGGTTCCTTGATAATTCAAGCAAATAATCAAAGAAAAATCAAGAAAAAGGCTTAAGGAATCTTGGAGTTTTAAAAGGTAATCTTCAAATCCCTAAAGCTTTGAAATTTGTTTCTAGGTTCTTGATTTCTTAGAATGGTTCTAGGGATTCTTTGCTTGAAAAATTTAGGGCTTTTGGCTTTGATGGATGATATTGGAAGTGTTGGCAAGTGTGAAGTGTGATTTGGTTGATATTAGTGTAATATTAGGCCAAATTTATTCAAATTGGTGTTGGATATTTTGTTGCCATTCTAGAGTGTAATAGCCACTCTTATTATGCCTAGAATTGTTCTAGAGTGATTCATATGTGTGGTGACTTGATTTGGTGTGTTGATTAATTTGATTAATCTTGTATTTTTGGATTAAAAGCTTGAAAATGGGTAATTTCGGTTTGCTGATCTGATTTGGTTAAACTGGAAATTCTGGGATATATTTGATGTCTTATGAATGTTTTGGATGTAATTTGGGAGTTGGCACAATTGCCGGAAAGTGTTTCCGACTTGAAATAAGCGAAAACGGCCAAAAACAGTGTTACCAGGTGGATTTTGAGCCAACCAGGTGACAGCTGTGAAAACAGTGATTCCATCACAGTTCGGGCAGCCCGTGAACTGTCCCGACCCTATTGGAGCTGACCTGGGCAGTTTCCATAAGTGTCGGGTAGTCGGTTCGGTCAAAAACGCGTTTTTAGGCAATTTTGCGGAAAAACAGTTTTCGTAAAAGTTTCGCGAGTTTTCAACTATATTTATGTTAATATATGATATTAAATAAATTGGTTTAGGTAATATATGAATAAATTATTCATATTAGATATTGAATAATTTATTCGGTATTTTGAAAAATTTTTAAAATACGATATCTCCCGGACCCGCGCTTCCGCAGCGCCCATCGCCCAAAACCCCAACAATTAGTTCATGCAAGTCACTCTGGTTTCTAAAATACTTTTTCCTCGGATTACGTTGAATAGCCAGATTCTAATATTGAAGATGATTTTCGGAATTTCGTTGGGCGTAGGGTTGAAGGCCCTTTAGACTCAAATCCCGCATTAGATCGGGCACACGAAGACCAATATTCTATTGTCCGACCCAGAGGCATTTATTTTGAAAACCATAACAGACTAAGTTCGACCCGATGACCCCATAAGTTTATTTTGGAAACATGATTGACCTGAGGGCTGACATCCTAATATCCTAAACTTGATAGGAAATGGAGTAGGATGACGGTTGTTTTTCATTCAAATGAAAATATGAGAAATTAATCTCTCGAATAAGCCTCTTTCATTAGTGAATTTATTAAGTTAGTAGGAAATCAAATGTAAACTCAACAAATAAATAGATAAATCACAGAGATAAAGATTTACGTGAATCGGCGGAGAGTGGCTCCAACCTATGTCCACGGGAGAAAGAGAGTGTGTTTTATTACTGCTCAAAGTCAAGACCGACTCGAGCTACAAGTGAAGTAATGAACTTTCAAATTGTTTACAACACCCTAAATCTTACACTAATCTATTATAATTTTCTGAATAATCAAACAATCGATCAATTTTCTATCTCTATCACTGAATTTTTATTCTTGATTTCTAAGTATTGAAATATAAATTTTCCTACCTTAAATTTATTTTGGAAACAAAATTGACCTGAGGGCACACATCCTAATATCCTACACTTGACAAGAAATGGAGTATGATATGACTACAATAAAAGGTAAGAGATGACGTGCTCTAAAGACAGAATTAGTACAATGTGAATAAGGCATA